>JBBPME010000258.1:0-31917 GCA_038090155.1 Rossbeevera pachydermis
GGGGGGGGGGCGGGGGGGGGGGGGAAGGGGGGGGGGGGGGGGGGGGGGGGGGGGGGGGAGGGGGGGGGGGAGGGGGGGGGGGGGGGGGGGGGGGGGGGGGGGCCAGGGCAAGGAGAAGAGGGGTTAGGGAGAGAATCAGAAAAGCCCTGAATGTTATTTTTCTTCTGTGCAGACCATCAGGGAAATAAACTCTCCATCTCCATCAACAACTGGACGAACGGGAAAGTGCCAGACGAAAAGAAGAGAAGACCACAGAACGAGGAAACGGCGGTGGTGATAGTCGGTGTTTTGGATCCAGAAAAAGGATAATGTAACCAGTCTCGCACTTTCATGAATCACGAATCATGATCAGAAAACCGCTTTGTCTTCATCCATCACCACTGGTGGCGGGAGATCCGACTCCGCGCATCCACTGCATTTGTGTCGCAACACGGGCAGTTCGGTGGGTTCTGTGGGGTCAACATCGTATTTGTCATCCGATCCCACATTTGCCTTGTTGCGTATCCGGTCTGATTCACGACGCAAGTTCAAAATGAGGCGGGCAAGGGTAATGTTGGAGATGCTCCAGATGAAGCTGTGCATGTCTTGTTATGACGGGACGTCAGCGCACCACAAGAGAGACGTACAAAACACCCAAAAAGATGAGCTCAATCTATAAGAAAGCGTCAGACATAACACCAGGACCCAGGTGTCTAAGATCACTTGGCTTACCGGAGCAAAGATGGACATCAGCAAGTTGATGAGACGCAGCCCTACAAGATAAAAATTCAACATGGACGAACGATTGCACCTCGCTCAAAAGGAATGTGTACATACCAAATAGGACCTATGCACAGGGTACATACACGTGAGTCGCGTTCCGTAGGCAAACGGAATAAAAGAACGTACGAAAAAGTACACGCTCCCGTCCCTATACATGATCTTGGCCATCCAGATGGACCCCTTGCGTGGTCGATCAAGGGAGTTCCACACTGTCGTCAAGAAAACCATGAGTTCGAACGCGATCTAAGTGAGGAGATAGAGCGTGTAGTGAAATGAAAACGAGAATGACGTCAGTCCAAAAATCCAACAGATAGAAGACTGATAGTACGTACACCGGGACACCACAGCAACACGAGCTTCGGTTTGGATATCGGCATGCAGATGCGGAGGAGGCGATCAAAGAACAGCGTCGCTAGGCACCGAACGAACGATGAGGAAATCTTTAGAAACCTCACGAAGACTCGTACGCACGCAGCATCTCGTATATGACATACCCTGCCAAGCTTAACGAGACAAGCTGAGTGACGATATAGAACGCAAGGGTGTACAACATCAGCTGTGGGGAGCGATCCCAGAGTACCCATAATCGGAGTAGTATCAAAACTATGTGGCATGTGGCGTTTTGATCATCAGCCACAGGAATTCTGTGAGAGGGAAGGCTCACAGTTACTGGTCGCGATGGATAGCATGCCGACGGCTACTGCGGTGGCGTACCATGCCTTGCAGCTGCGGTGGAAGGATCAGATGATGGAGACATGGCTTCATGGCTAAAACCCACAACTATCATTGATCAGCCCAAAACTATATATGGAACAAAATGGAGGAGTGCTCACTGTGATAGACAGGTAGTGCGCAAATCCGCTAAACTCTAACGAGACAAGGAAACATAACAAGGGAGACGAATGCGTGAATGAAGACGACTTGCGAAAAGATTACTTACCATGCGCTTGAACGACCATCGCAAATGGGACCATATAGCGGTTGAACATGAATAGAACCTTGGGAATTGACAATTTCGCTTTCCATATGAACCGTACTTCGTCGGGAAATGTGAGGATGTGGTCCCATAACAGAATCTAGTGTCGCACGAACACAGATTGGCGGGAAAAATGAAAACCGAACAGACATAATTCAGTGATGACGTTCGGACGTTGGGAAAGAGGAAGCACGTACCACCAATCCGGCAGCTAAGCACAAGTTAGAAAACGTTTGTCAAATCGAGGAAAACAAAAGAAAATGAAGCTCGATTCCGCCTCTAATACTAGATCTCGCTCGAATTCGGCGGTAGTACTCACCGCTAACATACTGAGACGCCTCGATCCGTTCGACGCTGATCGCACTAATGCCAGATGCCATATGATGTCTGGCCCTCAAGCAAATGGTCCCAGAGATGTGAAAGGGAGTATTATTGTAGGGGAGGAGCGGGGGACACTTGTACTTGAGTACTTGTAAGTACGAAGGTCGAAAAGGAAAGAAAAAAGTCTGGGTCTAAAGAGCTCCTCTCGCTTGCATCAGCTGAGATCGGTAAATCAGTTATTACTGTGGCCCTAAATTTAAAAAGGGTCATGCATGGCGACCAGACGCCGGTTATGGTCAGTGACGCGGACGGCGGATGTTACGAGGAGTTTGGCAGAGAACCTCCCCAATGAGTGCCTGTTCGTTTCCCACAAGCCACAAGGAATAGCCAAATTAACAGCCACACATGTCTGACTCACGAACGGGGGAACCCTCTCAAACTCTCGTGGAGCCTATACCGAACTTAGGGTTTGAAATCAGAACAAGACTTGCATTCAGGGGAAACAAAGAATAAAAGGGTTGGAACAGAGAGTACATAGGGATTCGCATGGGATAGTCCGCAAGTTCATGTTTAGGGATGGAGCCCAGGTGATGACGATGGTAACAAGCAACAGCCCACCCGGTAAATCAAAACAATTACGCTCTGCAACGAGCGCCAGATCGCCAGAGCACACACACATACGAGTGCACACGAATTGTCCCTCAGTGGAACGATGGGGATCAGTGTTCTCCAGTCTGGCGTGCGTGCACAGAAGGCACAAGCCCTGCAGTCTGGAAAGACACACACGAGTGTCTCTGTCTACGATCGCCCATGGGGAGAGGAATTTAGAAGCAGGCAAGTCTTGAAGCTCGAGACTCTCGATTTCCATGCCGTTAGCGCTTTCAAGTGACGCACGTCGGATGTAAAGGACGGAATACCTTTGTTGGGGAACGTTCGACGTTCATGGATCAAGTTTCTCACCCCTCGCCAGGACCCTGACGACTTTGCTAGGTTGCGCCATCACCTCCATCATCTGCATAACGGCAGGCGGGCGTTCGACGAGTCCGCTCCCACGTGTGGCAGGGGGGCCACTGCCGGTATGTGAGTTGATCCTGCCACGTCCCGTCGGTCGTTTTCCACTTCCGCCCTCTCCATCTTCGGTACTTCGGTGTTGGGGAGAAGTAGACGGCATGGGAGCAGGTTCGAACTCGAGTGTCGGGATGCCGGCTCGGGCTGCCCAGTGGCCGATCAGTATTCCGGCCGAACGAGGCTCGTACCTATGAAGGTGAGGGCTTGGAGCGGGGAGCGGGACAGGGGAGGACAGTTCCGCATTCGACTCGAGCGTGGTCCTGTCAACTTGGGCCTGGGCTGCGGTGGGGGACAGGACAGCGAGAACGACCTTGGGATTCTTGATAGCCTGCTTTTCGAGTGTGGAAGCGGCGTGGTTTACCTCCCAACGGGCGCAGCATATCATTCTCCTGACCCACTCTGGGGAACCGGATAAGTGGAGAGATTTGGAAGCTGGCTTGTCCTTATCGTCGTCGGCGGCGGTGGAATCTTTGAACTCGATTTTGTCCCACGGTACAAAAGCGTCGTCGCGCTGGACTCTAATGCGGGGATTTGTTCCAACCTGTGCTTCCAAGATTCTAGAAGCAGCACGGGCTCTCTGAGCGAGGGCGCTGGTGCCTTTCTTGAGAAGATCGAGGGTATTGAGCGCTATGGCGATTCCGTGAGCCCCCGAGGTGATACGTATGTGTGGGGACGAACAGACCTTCGAGAGGAATGATGATAATCTCTTCACGACCGTCCCTGCACCACTTTTTGACCTGATAGAGTGCGTGGACGAGGACGCTTGCGTCGACGACGACGAGATCTGCGTCCTTGCCTGGGATGCCGTCGCTGGAGCTGCCATGTGACCTTTCCCTTTCCTTGTACCTCGGTTCCGGATGGTCTCTTCCCCCTTCTGCATGCTCCTTGTTGGTCTGCTTCTGGCTTGAGTAGCCGGGGCGCTGTTTTGTGCCATGTGCTGTGACAGAAGTGCGGCGATTTGAGTTTGGATGTGCAGGTGCGAGGTCTGGCTGAGGGTGACGGCGATCTCTCCAGTTTCCAGAGGCTGGGCCTCTCGTTACTGACTTTTCGAGCTGCTCGACTTGATGTGTGAGAAATGCGGCACCGAGAGCGCGGGACATGGCGAGCTTATTGGGTGTAGACGCTGTGGCAGATCCCTGTGAATTGAACGGAATGAGGTGGCTTTTTACAAGCAAAAGAAAGGGTCAACTTACTTTGGATTCTGCCATTGCGACGAGGAGGAGAAGGTGACCGTGGATATTTAAGCCAACCAACCCGCTATTATGTCAGCAAAGAGTAATCATCATGGAAGTCATTGGCACATGCTGTGCCCTCGCCTTCACCGCCTGTCTTGACGTTGTCTCAGGTATTTGCCTCGACTTTGCTTCTACCCGTGAGCGATGTTCTATCCGAATATTTACAGCACAGACCTGATTTTGGTAGAGCGGTCCTGTACCCAGACACTCTGTTCCTGTTCAGGCTTGGGTGAAGCTGAGGAAGAGGAACGAGACCCGCTCTTGTCGCATAGTAGTACCCAACCTCGCTCCCATCCCCCCATGAACACTGGCAGTGCCGCACACAGTACCCGCTAGTTACGGCCCGCGTCAGCCCCCTCATTATGCTCACACAAATCTCATTCCAAGATGACAGCCTCACACGTGCTTCAGCTTGTTTACTGACCCGAAGTACTATGCGGACGCTGTAGCAGATCTGACCTTCTCAATTCAAACTATCCCTCGCGTGCCATCGACCCTGCACGTCAGGGAAGTTTGTTCTCCAGGGACCCGATCTTCTGTGAACAGTGCCTGTGACTTGCAAGTCGTCGCACTCCATCCTGTAAATACACGAAGCATACGTACATCCCTCGCTTGATCACAGACTACTTGAACAAGCGTAAGCTCCGCTCTGGCAGGGTAGTCGCATCTGGGGAGAAGATATACGTATCACGCAAACGATCGACGTCAAGATATCGACAAGTGTACTATCAACAGACGAAACCTACTACAGGTTACGCAGACAATTGCGGAACGATAGATATGTAAATAAGTGTCCTATTGAAGTGGGAGGGGAAACCATAACAATTAATGACAATTGTCAAATGCCAAGTAGCAGTCAAATAAAATAAAATAAAAACTGGTATGCGGGCATCGAGTCCCATTCCCAACATGCTTCTGGGTTGGATATAAATCATCTCGAAACACAGCCCAAAAAAAAGAAGGTCCAAACGCGACGAAACGTGAAATGGGTATAGCCCTGCCAAATTCCGAATAAAGACGGTGGGTTGGTGTTAGTGTTGAAGCAAAAAGGTCGCAAGTTCAAACGTCGACCGGGCCGGGTCACCCCCTTGCCGGCAACGGTCAAAATAGACATTGCATATCTAAACTCCAGGCAATGTGAAATCTGGGAAATTCGGCCAATTCCCCAATCCGGCCGGGTCGCCACCGATGCGGACCCATGCCGAATGTGACGGTGTCGGCCCGTCCAGCACGAACAGCTGATGCCACCCGGGCGGACAGACGAACGCG
Source organism: Rossbeevera pachydermis (assembly GCA_038090155.1). Classification (NCBI taxonomy): domain Eukaryota; kingdom Fungi; phylum Basidiomycota; class Agaricomycetes; order Boletales; family Boletaceae; genus Leccinum; species Leccinum pachyderme. Next base: position 5,632 of record JBBPME010000258.1, read on the forward strand.
TTTGGCGGCGCCGTAATCGTGCACGTCGTCCCCGAACACGAAAACTCGGGGAAGAGGATCCGGCCGCCGCTCATGACGTTGCCATGCGTGCTCGACGAGGCTACATTTTTTTAATATTACTAGAAAAAAGCAATTGGAAGAAGCAGAAACCCACCTGCAACGAGGGAGACCCGCATCGTGTTCGTGGTCCCCTGGAACAGTGTCACCACGATATCGTACGTCCCCCCGAGCCCCCAGTCCGTCTTGGCGATGGTAAACGTCGGCTGCTTGAACCCCTGGTTCAAGTATGGTGGGATGTACACCTCGATCCGAAACTCCTCGGGGTATATCGCCGATCCGTTGGCGTAGTTCGTCTCCGGATCGGACCCCGACACGAGCACGCGACCGTCAGGAAGGAGCGTTGCCTCGGAGTGGTACAACCGCGCGACGATCGTGGTGTTCAGAATCGAGAAGCGCTGGCCGACGGGTTGGGTAGGGTCATATAGGAGCGCGCTATAGTTGGGGTCACTCGCCAAACCAAACCCTGCGAAACCCTGGTGTGCGCCGTTCATGATCATGTAGGTTCTGTAAGGATATCTTGAGTTACAGACGCACGTCCCTCAACCATTGGGCTTACCCGTCCGGAAGCGTGACTACACATGGCATCACTCTCTTCGACGGCTATCGTACGTTCTCTCTCTTCAGCCACAATGTAATCACACCAAGCATACGACTCACCATCCTCTCCAACGTCCATGTCGCATTCTCAGCCTCGGGTGCAATGGAGATACAGTTATCAAGCGCAATGCCCGCCCCGGGTGTCGACCCACCACAAATGAGGATTTCGATCGGAGCTGTGTACGGAGCATGTTGAGGAAGGAGCACCGCGCTCCCTTCCATCGGGTACGTGCGACCTCCGAGGAAGTTGTTCACCGCACCCGGTATGTTGGGCAACTGCGTGACCGTGTTGAACGTGGCCGGATCTAGTATCCTGGCTTCGTTGTAGTATCCTGAACATAGTTAACCTTGAGTGGACGTGTCGATGCCACAACATCTGCCCTCACCAATAAAGAACCGCCCGCTCGGAAGCACCAGCAAGAATGGATACAGATTGTTTGGGTCCGTGCGTTGCAAGTAATCGAGCGTGATGGCCGTATCGCCCCCTGGCGGCTTCGGGAGAATCTCCAGGCTCGGTTGCGGTGGCCCGTTACTTCCCGTCTCCCCACCCACAACGAGGATGCTTCCGTTCGGCATCATCATCGCCGTAGGGTACCACCGCCCACGCTGTGAAAATTGTCAAAACCACCACACATAAAAAAACAATCGAATCGACCGAACCTGAAGCGACAGTTCGTTGACGTTCTCCTCCCAATCGTTCGTCCCATTCACGCCTGGACTCCCATCGGGATAGTACAGCCTGACACCGAACGTCGACGTTAGCGACCACCCGCCAACGTTGATCTGTCGGGCGCCTTTATCGGGCAGGATGATGCTCCCTGAACAAAATACATCCGTCTTGACGTGCATCTCGCGCCAGGCTAACAAGTGATTGTTCGTCAAGCTGAGATCGAGCTCGTACGCTCCTGTCGAGTTGCTGTACTCAGAAGTGCCCCATTTCTCGAGGAACGTCACTTTGTCGTTGATGCCAACAGTCGCGATCAGGGGCACGACGAGACCGCCGATGAGGAACTGTAATATGATCATTACGTAGTAGTAGTCAGTGTCGTACACATGGTCGCTAGGAAACTGGAGACTTGCCTCGTAATGACCGGTGTTCTTCGGCGTGTTCCAGGTATAGAGTGGAGTTCCGGTCCAGTAGTATGTCGTAAGCAAGTTAGGACCTCCGCACAAGTGATCGGGATCGCCAGAACAAGTCATACTGCACTCTGAATTGGCTACAAATGTCCCGTTGTTGTCCGTGACGTCGGTGATGTCACCACAGACTTACGTATCTCCGGAGTTAGATCTCAGGGGAGGAGGAAGAAAGGGGAAAAGGCTCACAGCACTGGTCAGAGTACTCCAATCCCGCAGCTGGGTATCCGTAAGTTGCGCACTGGTTCAGGCAAGCCTCGACCGTGTTGTTCGTCGTCCAGTCCATCTCGTACGGGAACATCCTTGCTCCGTTAGGCAATTCCCTACGTTGCGTGTGGGTCAGCAGCATGGACCCGATGTATGGAGATCACTTACGAAAGACATCCTTTGTACTGCCACGATCCAGGGAGACTTGTGTTCAAGATTGTAGGGACGGGGAAGATAGTGAAGTTAGTAGTCGAACTATACACCGAAAGTCGATTGGGGCCTCCACACGCCTCCCTACGACATGATTGGGCATCAGTGGAGATGCGCGGAAGAAACAGAGTCGTCCACTTACGTTGCATTTCCCGCGCACGCCATATTACAGTCGCCTTCGGATCCCAGAACGGCTCCGTTCACCAAGTTATTGCCACAAACTGCGAATGAAATGAAAAAAAGGTCCATCAGCGCTCATAAGTCGGCCATTGAGCGACGACGACCCCGAAAATAAAATCGAAAGATGGGGCCATATCGGTTCTCCGCACTCGATCTGAGTCATCTGACCACTTACAGCACTGGTCAGCATACTCAACTCCCGCAATCGTGAGGTTGTTCGTGCTGCAGTAGGCAATGCAGCTTTCGACCGTCGTTTTACTGCCGTCGAGCTCATTTCCGAGAATACGGCCGTTGGCGTTGTCCACGTAGCACCCAGCGTACGTCCACGTTCCCGGGAGCCCGGTCATCACATGCGATGGAGTGCCTGGTCCACCACCACCACCCGAAGAGGTGGACCCAAGCTTTCCGGTGTAGTTGTATACGTTGAGGCGGTTGGGACCCCCGCAGTACTCGGAAGAATTTCCGCCACATGTCATGCCGCAGTCCGTCAATGGTGTGGGCACAGAGCCGTGAAGGAGCGTCGAATCACAAACTGACGTCAGTACTCGAGGGTCAATATCAATCTCTGAAACGAAGATCGATAACACTAACAACACTGGGTGGAGTACTCCACTCCCGCCAACGGGTAGCCGGCATTCAAACACGCAGCGGTGCAGCTTTCCACCGTGACGCCGCTGATGGCCGCACCATACGACAACGCTCGATTGGCGACGGAATCACTGTTGAAAGGGTCAAGACACGGACGTTTCGGAGATAATGACAACCCTCAACTTGTAACATCCGAGGGACGTCCAATTTCCGACGCTCTGCACCGTGACAGGAGGTGGAGGAGGCTGGGCACCGCTCCAATAAATATTCAGGCGATCGCCTGCTCCACAATCCTCCGAAGGATTCCCGCTGCAGGTCACGTCACAGTCCGACAAGCTCACGTTTGCAGCACCAGTCGCAAATGAATTACCACAGTCTAGCATATGGGGTCAAGTGATGAAATAATGGATAGGATCATCATTCGGCTTACAACACTCGTCCGCATATTCGACACCAGCATAGACGTACGAATTCGAACCTGTCGAACAGAAGTTGATACAGGACTCGACGGTCATGCCAGTCGCATCAACGTATGAAGCGGATGAGAGTGTGCGTGCGCCAACGTTATCTCTATTCGGGAATGCGATGAACGCTGTTGAACACAAACAAAAACTGGGTCACGTACGTCCAGCACCCGAATGCTTTCCAGCTACCTGGGAGAGAACGGCGATGGAGAGCATGCCGACGGACACGAACAAAATGATTTGCTGGCGGCGAGTGTGCATGAGCCTACGAATCATTATGAGAAGTGATGCAAGACAGTGAGAGAAAGATTTCACTTGAAATACTATAACAGAAAGCAAGACCAAAAGACGGAGGACAGCCATCTGTCTTGTTGTTTATTTCGTTTGAAAAGGTGCTTTATAGGTTTTTGCGGGCGCCACATTCAGCCCAACTGCAAACAACGGTCATTCGATTAGTTATTACGGACAGTCCATCTAGATGAAAAGTTGAACTGATGAAATTTCCGGGCTCCAGGGATATCTAGGAACTGCATCTCATAGTTCCCGGACGAACTTCCATGGCCTTAATTGGGACTAGTGAAAAAACTTGACGAAAAGGGGAAAACGCAGTTTCCAAACAACGAAGGCCCAGTTCGCGAGGCGACCAGGGTCTAGCACGTTGCAAGGCTGATCGAAGGATTCAAGGCCTTGTAGAAGTAAAGGAACATAGTGAGACGCATGACATGCAGACCACGGATAGCTGGTTTGACCTTGAAATGAGCAGCAAACATAAATCTGGAATCTGAACCATAATACTTCGTGCTACGCTGCAAAGCCATAACGTACAAGGTATATGTGACATATTATTAACATGGAATCATGATGCCCAGGCTAGACCGGGCTTTCGTGAGGCCGTCACTGCCAGGGAGGATGAGCGCAATCTGGGGAACCCTGTGGTCAATGTAATCCAATGGGGGAAGCAAGGCGGTGCCGCCGTAATGTCAAGTGTTTGATGCATCAAGAGCCTGAGAGCACGAATTTTAGTAATATCTGAAACAGAGAAACAGGGAATGGACTTTTCCCTGACGGCAAATGTTAAAAGTACAAATTCCTCTGTGGGGAAGGGCTGTCCTAGGTGAGATGCCGGTGGCTAAGACGTTCAACGGTATGGAAGGAAAAGGAATGTGGGTTCAGACTAATCAGAACCTGGAGTCTACCAGCAATGACAAACCACAGCTCAAGTAATCGTCGAAAGGAAAGCCTTGGACCCCCGAATGCATAAAGTGCATAGTGAAGTTGCTGGTAACCGTCCAGCGTCAGGTACGCCCATCGCTGACATGTGCTGATCGTTGTCCTCGACCGTCAACGTCAACTACATTACCACCGTCGCCGGTGCCTAACACTGGCAGTGATTCATATTCCCATTCTCAATCAGTGCGTTTCCGTACGTTCCTGCGTACACGAGACGGCGGTCAATACGAAAATAAACAAGGATCCATGAATTCGAATACACCTTCGTGTCCTGAAAGAACGCCATCCTTCATTTATCAATTTGGGGACATACTTGAGGCCACCGGCGGACCAAGCACTGTTCTGCATTCGGCACATGTTAGTACTATCGCATCCTCGGAAGCCGCGTCCGCAGTGGTTGACGTCCTTTTATATTACATATCCAAAGGTGTTGATATGTCACGGAGCGACCCGTGGGAGTACTGCTCCGAGTCAATCGTGTGCGAGGTGCCAATGGAATCTCGATTCTGTTCAACACCGAGCTGGACAGAATCTGACACTCGAACCGAACTACAGGCGACCGATGAACCGGAGACCAACTCTCTGCTGGTTTTAGTAGTTTGATACCAGGCTTCTTCCGGAGGTCTGAACATCACTTACGACCGTCCACAATTACAACGGCCACAAGCTATCTAAGGCCATTTTAAAGGCAAACTTTCTAATTTTTATAGTATCGCATACCAAGCCCTCCAAGAATCATTGATTCATCTCTTTCGTGCTTGAAGAATGTCTGTTCTATAAAGCAAACCATGGACTTCCTGTCCTCGGCATGATGTTCGCTTGCCATCACAGGTGGAGCCATGAGTATTGTATTATTATGACCTTGTGACGGTTGAATTTTGCTTTTTACTCGTTCTCCCCGCAATTGTACTGTCTTGGACGACGATCGCAAAGCTACCAACGATGTACTCACTCCCACTTCTCACCCTTGCGTTCACCTCCTCCTTCACCCTAGTTCCGTCGCTGGTGGACGCCCACAGCTCTTGTCTCGTGTACACAAAGTTTTCAAACGTAGCCCCAGTTTGGCACACGATCTTCGCGTGGTTCTCTCTGGGGTCTTCGTTTCGCGACCCGGTTCTGCACCAATCCATAACCCATCATGTATTTTGGATCGCAGCGGTAGTGTCACCCCCACCACGAGCGCTTCCAGACTCACAACTACACCTTCTCAGTCTTCGCCTTGGAAGCCGATCGCTTCTTACTCTGGCTCTACTTTTTTTGATGGCTGAACCTTTTTTACTGCAGCAGATGCTACAAATGGAACTGTCACATACGCGGAGCGACACAGCTCAGAATGTGAGGCTCATTTCAATCAATCGTATTGTCAACATGGTGACGAGGGTGGAGACTACGCCACTGTGCGGGAAGACAGACGGAGCTTGAGGATTTGCGCGAACTTGACGTTCACTCAGGGATTGGTGGTACTTGATGTCGTGCATATATCCTCACGGGGTGTGGGATGTGGCCTGGTAGAGATTATTTCTTCACCTGTCAGTGACAACCAGACTGATATATCACAGCATTTTGGACCGAAGGGGTCGACTGGCCTAATAACGGCGAGATCGACATTGTAGAAGGCATCAATAATTGTACAGTCCGCCAGCAATACCAGCTTTGGTAGCGGGTTCAACTCGGTCAAGGGTGGTGTCTATGATGCTTGTGAGGTACGAGCAACCCATGTTGGACACTGCTAACAATAGTGGACAGTGTATTGGGACAACAACGTCGGAGTCAAAGTCTGGTTTTTCCAGCGGGGTTCGATACCCAGCGATATCACGACTGGAGCACCATTTTGACCCACACCTATGGCATTTTGGGCTAATTCCGATCCTTGTGATATCTCACGACCATTATGCGATATTTGATATGTACTGCGCTTTGGTAAGTTGATTATGTTTGTTCAAATGGAATGCCACGATGTAATAATGCACAACTGTAGCAGTGCTGATTCTCCTGGACAATCAGTCAGCTGTCAACGACAGACTGGATATGCGACGTGCGCATAATTCATACAAGCGAATAGCCCTTCAATGAAGCCTGTAGGTCATTGCACGAGACCCAAGGTCGTGTTTATACGGGACTGAGCTCGGACTACTCAACACAGACTAGGAAGTAACGAGCATCATGATGTAACAAGCAAATGGAGTATCGGATGGCGGCTGACAATCTTTTAGTAACGACACAGCCGCCGGTTCATCCAAATACGCAGCTGCCAGGGTCGCAATCCTTTCTCGACTCACGCTTATCTTACAAGATTTCAGTATGTATGTTGTGAGTCCCTGCGCATATGCCTCTTCGTCCTTCTCCAAGCTGACTGAGCCTTTTGTCAGCGACGCGCATCGATTCAGGGGCGCAACCCCATCTTCACACTTGTTCGCCTTCATTTCACCCTTGCTCCCGTTCGCCCTTACTCTTTTCCTTGCCTCGCGATACACATACCCAGCTCTGTACATCCTCACCGTCGTTGTCCTTTTCTATGATGTGCACGGGCGACAATGTTCCCTATCGTTCCCTTGGTAACCCGCGCTGATCTCCAATACTATGTACCTGTCTGGCAGACGGCGCGTAACTGGCCTGGTAGATTTGAAGAACTTGGTCAAGGATACGGGTCAGGAATTAAAATCAGCAAAGGCAAAGTCCAAAGCAAACGAGCGCCCATGCAGACCTGAGGTAGATATCTTACGGGCTATCGGTCCCCCTTGCCGTTGGCGGTAGGGATTTTGGGAAGGGAGAGAAAGAGAGTGAGATCAAACTCTCCGGCAACAGTAATTAGGCCAATTACCGAAGTTTGCCGAATCACCGCCACTCAGAATCCAGGCCGAATGTGACGACGGTTCAGCACGAACAGCTGATGCTACCCCGACAGACAGACATATTCATTTGGCGGTTGCCGTTATCGTCCACGCCGCCCAGATCAGGAAAGATGATCTGGCCTCCACTCGTGACGTTTCCTTAAGTTGACGGGGCTGCGGGAGATTCAAGGTTTTGTAGAAGAAAAAGAGCAAGAAATTATCTGAACATCGTAAGATGCATGACATGAAGACCATGCGTACGAAGTGGCTTGACTACCAGACAAACCACAAACTTTCTAACTTTTCAGACGGATACTAATATTGCAGGCCATCAATCACCTAGAATGGACCCGTCGTGGGAGCACTCACCGGTAGGTTTTTCACCTCTCATCGTTCCATTTTGGAATCTATTCATCATGGAATTGGGAAGCGTGATCCACGATTCGGAGACCCCGCTGTTTTTAGTGTGATACAAGTTCGATATTGGACTTCTTCCAGAGGTCTGGCGTTACTTACCACTCAACTTCACGGCCAGAAGGCATCCATGAGGCGTTTCAAAAGGTTTTATGCTCCCATATTTGGTCATTCGCAGCAGTCCGAGTCACCGTGATCGCAGTGCATTCACCCGGTATGACCTGCAGGTCAAGGCACGCCAAGGCACACAACTACGGTGACCCACTGGCAGGTAACCTAATGAAGCATATCTTGCCACTGCCCTGATGCAATGATCCGAGACTACTACCAAAATGCGTTGTAGGCACAACGGATGCCATCCAGTGAGCCTACAGAGCCCTTTAGCGAGAGAAAACAGAGTTGGCGAAGGAGGTAGTATTATGCGCGATACAAAAATTAAGCAGAGGAATTGACATCGGGGACTCGGATTATCGATGCATCACCGATGAAATCTATAAGGTCGTCCATTCGTTTTCGCTCCTCCTTGAAGTATATGCAGCCACTATTCCTGGTTCTTGAAAACTATCAACATGAACATCTGTCGTAGCGGCCATGAAGCTCGGATATGAGTTGTAAACGTGTTTGTTACGTAAAGCAAACATGGTCGGACTACTAGCCTCGTAGTGTTCGCTTGCCATCACAAGTGGAGCCTTCCAACTTGTTCCGTCCATGAGGTTAGTTATTATTATGACCTTTTGACGGTTGGTTTTTCTTCTCTCGAACTGTATTGTCCCGGACGACGCCTACGATCTCAACGCAAAGCTACTACCAACGATGTACCCACTTCTGCTTCTCACACTTGCGTTTGCCTCCACCTTCACCCTGCTTCCGTCGCTGGTAGACGCCCGCAGCTCCTTCTTGTCTCATGCACACAAAGTTTTCAAACGTAGTCCCAGTTTGGTCCACGATCTTCACATGGCTCTCGGTGGGACCCTCATTTCGCAGCCCGGTTCCGCACCCATCCGTAACACATCCTGTATTTTGGATCGCAGCGGTAGTGGCACACCCACCACGAGCACTTCCAAACCAACCACCACTCCTTCCCAGTCTTCGCCCTGGAAGCCGATTGCTTCGTATTCTGGCTCTACGTTTTTTGATGGCTGGACCTTTTTCACCGGAGCAGATACCACAAACGGAACCGTCACATATGTGGATAGAGGCACGGCTCAGAGTGCTGGGCTTATCTCAATCAACAGTATTGGCAACATAGTAATGAGGGTGGAGACTACGCCTACCGTACAGGAAAACAGACAGAGTGTGAGGATTAGCACGAACTTGACGTTCACTCAGGGATTGGTGGTACTTGATGCCGTGCATATGCCCACGGGGTGTGGGACGTGGCCTGGTAAAGATCATTTATTCACTTATCACTGACAATCAGACTGATATATCACAGCATTTTGGACCGAAGGGATCGACTGGCCTAATAACGGCGAGATCGACATCGCAGAGGGTATCAACAACTTCACAAGCAATCGAGCTTCGATCCACACTGGCATAGGTTGCAGTATCTCTAGTTCAAATTCGACCTTGCTAGGCATCACAGGCACTGTCATAGGAGGAACCGATTGTGCTGCTGCGGACTCGAACGATGCAGGATGCGGTGTACAATCCGCCAGCAATACCAGCTTTGGTAGCGGGTTCAACTCGGTCAAGGGTGGTGTCTATGCCTGTGAGGTATGAGCAACCCATGTTGGACACTGCTAACAATCTTGGACAGTGTATTGGGACAACAACATCGGAATCAAAGTCTGGTTTTTCCAGCGGGGTTCGATACCCAGCGATATCACGACTGGAGCACCACATCCTGAAAATTGGCCCACACCGACGGCATTTTGGGCTAACTCGGACCTTTGTGATATCTCCAATATGTTTCATAACCACAATGCGATATTCGACACTACGCTTTGGTGAGTAAATATATTATATTTGTAGGGAATTGCATGATGTAATAGTGCACAGCGGGATTTGGGCTGGACAAGACTGGAACAGTACTGGTTCTCCTGGACAATCGGTCAGCTGTCAACAACAGACTGGATATGCGACGTGCGCAGAGTTTGTACAAGCGAATGGTGCATCCTTCAATGAAGCCTGTGAGTCATTGTCCAGACCCAACTTTGTGTTTTTACGGCGCTGAGCTCGGACCCCTCAACACAGACTGGGAAGTAACGAGCGTCGCAATATACCAAGATACCTCGGCTTCTTCCTCATGATTGTTATGACTTGCTCTCGGACGGGATTTCAATCTGCTGTGCAGATAGAACACTATGTATGATTTATTACCGATACAACTAGACGTAATTTACTGCAATTGGTGAAACCAGGGTTGTACTCCTGGGTTGTACTGCAAACAAATGGAGTAACAGTAGCGGTACCGGATGACAACTGACGATCGTTAGTAACTTCATGCAGGGTCGCATCACACTGCGAATATTTTCTTTCAATCTCGACTCACTAATTTTCCAAGGTTTCGAGTTATCTGAACTTCGGTCAGGGATGCTAATCCTATCTTCACCGTGACCCGGCCTCATCTCCACTACCTTATTCTTGCTCCTTCGCGATGTACATACCCAGCCGTGTACATCATCACTGTCATCGTCGCCCTCGTTTATGATGTGGACGGGTGACGATGCTCCCCGCCCTTGTGGCGCCTTACTTCAAGCACGCTAACCACCAATGCCTCTCGGCGCTGCCGGGAAAATGAAAAAAAATGCCAGCCTATAAGAGCCTGTTGCTCCACCTTCGTCGCAGGCGCTCGCCTTCCCAGCTTCGTCAAGGTCTTTCCTCATGCTCGAGGTTTTTTATCGTTTCATTTGCAGGCAGACAATCGCAAGCCGCAGATGCATCCTTATATCAAGGATGCAGATAAGAAGCATACCCTAAACATCGTGAACTCACAGCCACAAACATAAAATTCAGCAACCCGAATCCATACAACATTGCTCTCAACGCCAAGAAATTAGAATCAGTAAAGTCAAAGTCCAGAGCAGACGAGTACCCATCATGGGAATTGGGTGGGGTATACAGATCTGAGATAGATGTCCTACGGGGTATCAATACCATTTCTCCCTGAGTACTACGGGCCTTTTTGTAGGTGAGTGGGAAAGTACGAATCAAACCCCTGGCAACGTGAAATCGGGGTGATTAGGCCAATTCCCGAGCTGTGCAGGATCACCACCAATCCGAACCCAGGCCGAATGCGACGGCGTCGGTCCGTCTAGCACGAACAGCTGATGCCAACCCGGCGGACAGACAAATGCGTTTGGCGGCGCTGTTATCGTGCACGTAGTCCCAGAGCAGGAAAAGGCAGGAAAGATGATCCGGCCTCCACTCATGACGTTTCCGTGTGTGCTTGACGAGGCTGCGTGCATGCGTTCGTGGTCAGATATGCGGGGAAGGTGGAGACAAGACTCACCTGCAATGAGGGAGACTTTCATCGTGCTAGTAGTCCCCTGGAAGAGCGTCACGGCAATTGTATACGTCCCTCCAAGTGCCCAATCCGTCTCCGCGATTGTAAACGTCGGCCGGTTGAACCCTTGAGTCAAGTACGGAGGCACGTATACCTCGACACGGAATTCCTGGGGATATATCGCGGTTCCGTTGGGATACTTCGTCTCTGGGTCCGATCCTGACACGAGCACACGGCCGTCAGGGAGGAGCGTCGCCTCGGAGTGATACAATCGTGCGACAATCGTGTTGCCGAGAATCGAGAATCGCTGGCCGACGGGTTTCGTGGGGTCGTACAGGATGGCGTTGAGGTTGGGACCACTCGCCAGTCCGAATCCGGCGACACCTTGGATGGCCCCATTCAAGATCAGGTACGTCCTGCAGCAGCATCGTCAGACCTACGGACGACGTCTCACAGGCTCAAACATGGCTTACCCATCTGGAAGCGTAACTATGCATGGCATGACTCTTTTTGAGGGCTATACCAGATTATCCGTTCACACCTTAGCAGTTCCATGTCGGGAAGGTACTCACCATCCTCTCTACCGTCCAGGTCGGATTTGCCACCTCGGGTGTGGTCGTAATACAGTTGTCCAGAGCAATCGCGGCCCCCAGAGTCGACCCGCCACAAATGAGGACTTGGATCGGAGCTGTGTACGGAGCATGTTGAGGAAGAAGCACCGCGCTCCCTTCCATCGGATACGTGCGACCCGCAAGGAAGTTGTTCACCGCACCCGGCATGTTGGGCAGCACCGTGACCGTGTTGAACGTGACCGGATCCAGTATCCTGGCTTCGTTGTAGTATCCTGGACGACGTTAACCTTAGAGTGGACGCATAGATGCTCTCACGACGTCTATCCTCACCGACAAAGAACCGCCCGCTCGGAAGCACTAGCAAGAATGGATATAGATTATTCGGGTCCGTGCGTTGCAAGTAGTCGAGCGTGATGGTCGTATCGCCGCCCGGCGGCTTCGGAAGAACCTCCAGACTGGGCTGTGGAGGCCCGTTGCTTCCCGTCTCGCCGCCCATGACGAGAATACTCCCATTCGGCATCATCATCGCCGTAGGGTACCACCGTCCACGCTGAGACAACGTATACATGAAACCCTCTTCGGGATCAAGAGGTCGGAGTGTAAACGAACCTGAAGTGACAGTTCATTGACGTTCTCCTCCCAATCACGCGTCCCGTTGACGCCAGGGCTTCCATCTGGATAATATAGCCTGACACCGAACGTCGAGGTGAGCGACCAACCACCGACGTTTATCACACGGCCGCCTTTATCGGGCAAGACGATACTCCCTGAGCAAAATACGTTCGTCTTGACGTTCATCTCGCGCCAGGCCAGTAGGTAGTTGTTCGTCAGGCTGATGTCGAGCTCGTAGGCGCCGGTCGCGTTGGGGTAATAGGACGGCCATTTCTCCACGAAGGTTACCTTGTTGTTGATGCCCACAGTCGCGATGAGAGGTGTTATAAGACCCCCGATCAGGAACTGAAGATCCTAAGTATGTGCCACAGGATGCGGGGTCATATCGGACTTGCCTCGTAATGCCCTGTATTTCCTGGCGTGTTCCACACATAAAGTGGGGTTCCGGCCCATTGGTAGGTTGTCAGTTTGCTCGGTCCTCCACAGAAATGAATGGGATCTCCAGAGCAAGGAAAATTGCACTCTGAATCGGCGACATTGGTAGTGGTGATATCGGCAGGGTCACCGCAAACTAGCATCTCCAGCTGTACATCACATACAAAGGACGAAAGAAAAACAGACACGCACAACATTGATTACCATACTCCAGCCCAGCGATAGGAAAACCATACGTGGCGCATTGGTTCAGACAAGCGTCGACAGTGTTGTTCGTTGTCCAATCCATCTCGTACGGGAACATTCTACTCCCGACAGCGGGCTCGCTATCCGATGTCGAGGATGTCAGGTGTCTACCAATCGGACTAAAAGTATGAGCACCTACGGGAGACATCCTTGGTATTTCCAAGATCCAGGAAGATTCGTATTCTGGACAGTAGGAACAGGAAGCACCGTGACGCTGCCCGTCGAAGAATATGTCGAGAGGCGATTCGGGCCACCACATGCACTCCTGCGTACCATCATGATCGGAAACAACTCGGTAAGACACCTATGACAAGGTGCACGCTTACGTTGCATCACCCCCACAGGCCATGTTGCAGTCACTGTCGGGTGCTTCAACGGCTCCGTTCACCATATAGTTCCCGCAGACTGTGAGCGGAAACCAAATTAATCATCCATAAGCGACGATGCACACGAAGGTAAGATGTTCACTCACAACATTGCGTACTGTACTCGATCGCCGCGATCGTGAAATTTCCGGCTGTACAGTCGGCGATGCAGTTCTGGACTGTCATGCTGGTGCTGTCCTGCTCGTTCCCGAGTACTCGCCCGTTGACGTTGTCCACGTAGCATCCTGCGTACGCCCAAGTTCCTGCTAAGCCTTTCGTCACGGGAGACACAGCGGCGGATACAGCCAGAAGGCCGGGCTAAGGGTCATGATGAGGTTAATCCTGATGGAAAAAGCCGGGGGCCTACATCCACTACCATCGACCCAGCCAAAAGCAACATTAGAAAGCGGAGGGTAGCCATCCTGGCTCAAGGTTTGGCCATCTCTAAGCGTAGTTTTATAGTGCCATAAGGGTGTATTTTCAGCTCAGTTATCGTCGTGCTAGTTGAGATCGCTCCGCGAAAAGGTCCGAGGAGCGGGGCAGAGTATCCATGCGCGCGAGATGTCAAAATGATGAGGGGATCATTACTCGAGTCGGGTACCTGAGGGTAGTGGCGGGCGATGGACGGCGGCGAGTTTAGATCCAACTTACGTTTGATGACCGGTTTCATGGCAAGTAATTTTACCCTAGCCACTATAGCCGCTTCTGTTATGCTCCCACTCGCCATTGTGCTCAGATGGGTACCTCTCACATTTCTCCTCGGATCGGCCTTCATTAGTGGAATCCGGAGATGAGTGAGAACATACCCTAGTTGTTGGGTGGACGGACTTGTGAGACGACGGTCCTTGTGATATGCACGGCAAATCTTGCATCGTGTATGCTTCAGTTGCTCTTGCGGCAAAAGTGAGGAGGCTAAAGCTGCATTCTATAGGCCGCGGAAGAATCGTAAGATGAAACGGAGACGGTTTCAACGCGAGAAGATCGCAATGCATGCATTGTCATCGCTGATGAAACACTTGGATGAAAAGCAGCACAGACTGGGATTCTATCGTTGGGAGGTGAGCGGACGAATCCCATACGTTAAGAATGAACAGACCTAGATGGACGCCGCATCATGGATCCTGGATACGGTGTAAACTAAGTGCTGTGGGAGTTTCAATAAGAGTGACAATAACCCTCCAGCAATAACCCTCCAGTCTCCGCGCCAAGAGAGGGCTCGTGGAAGTAAACCAGGGCAAGGGATTCTGAAGCTAATAGGCAAACGACAGCCAATATTATAGGGTAAAAGCGCCCCTGGCAGTCGTAGCACAGTGGGGGTGCGGTAGTGAATTGGGGGAAGAAGGGTCGCGCCAGGAACGCCTGAGCTGACTGCACAAAACCGCATTGGTGCCACCATGAAAAGAAGTTCTGAAGAGGCCACGTCTACATCGCACGCATGCCAGGCAACCCACAGTACAAGATTTAGGGAACATGCCCAAGTCATGGTGCATTGCGAATATTATGGGCAAACAAACGTACTGCTGATTATACGGGCGATCAGCGAAGAGAAAGACAGATAACCTTCGCGGACAGTAATTCATGGATGACTAAGCGTCGTGCCGGGAAACCTTGTTGGAGAGAGCCGGCGAGAAACCCGGCGAGACTGGCCGCGTCCTGCAGAGCTGGTGGTGTTGAAGGGGGCCAAGGATGTACGAGGGCAGAATGGGACGGAATGAGTGCACGGACCCATTGGCGGTTATGGACAAGTGTGGCGTGAAATGTGTTGCTGAGATCCTAAAAAGTGCACGTTCACGCCTCCGACTCGCAAATCTACCTGCTCGGTGAGTCAACCTTGTCTGTCCCGCAAACTTTGATTCAAAAAAGTGGCTCATCCGCTTCTTTTTCTTCCACTTCCATCATGTTTATCAGATGGCTGCAAACTCGCCTCCGAACGCTACACCCACCCAGCAGCAACAGCCTGCCTCAACGTGGACTGAGCCCCCCTGGTCAGGTTGGATAGAAACAACAGGCGATGCCCTCCTCATCCTCGAAGCCGCACGCCGCGGTCTCATCCCCAGAGTTACTCGTCGCTTAGTAGATTCGGAGCGCAAAATGATCACCTCTGGCTCGGTGTTCGTGTTCGACGAGGATGAGAGTGGAATCAAGCGCTGGACCGACGGATTCTTCTGGAGCCCTTCTCGCATCCTTGGCAACTTTCTGCTCTACCGCGAAACGGACAAACGCGGCGCAGGGCACAGGGGCGTGCGTGCCGACCCACCAGAGACCGTCAACGAACACTCGCAGTACAACGTGGACGGCGCCCGCCTCGAGGGCCAGTCCCTCAGCAGACCCAAAGGCGAATCGGGCTCTGTCGGCGTCGATAGACAACGCGAACGCGTCCTCGTCGGCAGTCTCACCAACAGCTATAAGTTCAAGCCCGATGGCCTGATGAAAAAGGTCTGTCCTCGTTGCCTGCCCCCAGCGGGCCCTCATCACCCTCAATTTTCTCACGCTCCACCCTGCCAGACCTTCTCCCTCACCATTGGCGGTGTGTCCCAGCACCTGATCTCGTACTACAAAATAGAAGACGTCGAACAAGGTCGTCTTCGTTCCCCCTCCTCTTTGCCTGAGCTGGCTTCGCTCGATATCAGCCCAGAATACCTCGACAAGACCCACTTCCGCAACCCACCCAAGGTGGAGATCGGCGTAGATGGCATCCCCCGCTATCGTGGCGAAGCAGACGACATCGATTCTTCACCGTCAATACTGACGGGTCCCCTCTCCTCTGGCCTCCCTCTGCTCACAGACGGCCGTATATCGGAAGGCAAGCGTGGCCGTTTCAATCCCTATGGTACCAAGAGACGGAAAGGCAAGGTTAACCAATCCGAATCTACCTCTCCAACCGATCGCCAGGCAAATGCAGTCCCCTCTCCCGCCACACCGACATCCTCCCAGACTAGTGCTCCCCCACATGGTTATCCTGATCAGTCCCCAGTAGCCAGCGTCCCCCCACCACCACACTACGCTCCTTATCCACTTCCGCCGGGATATTACGGTCCACCTGGGTATGTGATGTCGCCCTCCCCATGCTCCATTCCCGCTGACTCTCTGCACAGTGTCTCCTCGAACATGTCACACCCACAGCAAGGTCCATCTCAGCCATACGGGTATCCGGGCTATCATCACACACCCCCTTCCGACCCCCAGCAACAGGGTATGGTCCCCGCACACCCACAGGGTTACTATCCATATTTCCATCCTCCACCACATCCTCCTTATGGTGGGTACCCTACAGCATGGCAGGGTTATGGCGGTTATCCACTACCAGGACCCCCACCTGCGAACACAAACCCCACAGCAACTGCAGCTATCACGGAGCTTGCTGCCGAAAAACCAGCGGAAGCCCCCGCTGCTGTGGAATCTACCAGCAGCTCCACCACCTCCACATAGCTCTCTCATCTCCGAAATTCAACGCATAGATGTATTCTTCGGGTTACCCACTTTCCCCTGGTTCACACCATCGTCTCGTGGTCTCCGGTTGCCTTTGTTTTAGTAGTTCGCTCCTCTTCGTCATTCGTTCCTTTGTTCCTTCGACCTCCGCGTTTCTGCAAACATTCGCGGGATCGTCGACCTTGTAGAATACAACCCGCTCTTCGCATATTTCTGTGTATATGTACTTGATACTACCTTCGAGCTTTGCCGTAAGCAGCCTTGTTTCTTCTCCCATACCTTATGCGTAGCTGATTTACTACATGACCATTCTTCCAGGTTCCTACTACACGATCGTCTATTGTCTGCGCTTTTCGTTGTCTGCTGTTTCGTTCGTCTTATTTGTGCAGATTACTTTTTGTACCTTGTTCATGCACTGCGGGCCACTAATGGCGTCGTCTTCGAAGGGTACGTTCTCCCTAATTCGAGTTGTTTCCGTTTGCAACTACCTACCTACTATCTGAATCGTGTGCAATCGTGACTTTCGAATGTACGATTGTTACTACATGTTCATAGATTGTCGCAGGGCGATCACACCGACTTCATACGTACCTCTGTCTGTAATGACCAGATTTGCAACTAAGACACAAGCATTGAAGTAGAAATCAATAAGCCATGGGAAGTATGCAAGCTTAAGAGGATGCGGTCACTCGACCTAGAGGGGGACGTGAGTCGTGTTGCGATGAGCCAACAGAACAGAACAGAACATGAGAACAGGGGCGTGTTGAAGGAATCCAGGCGGCGCTCGAATCGAAATCACATGATAAATCCTCAAGTAAGTCTTGTAGTAGAAGAAGAAACTCTCGAGCGAACGATAGAGATCACCTCCGTTTTGTATCATTTATACTATTGCGAGGAGCAAGCCCGACTCCAATGATCGAAAAGTGATCCGGTTGAGTTACGCATTTGTGCGTCGGATCACCTGTGATGTATCGTGCATTTCCACAGTCAGTCACAATTCCGTGGACTTAGAAGAGAACTCCATCCCGGGAATTACGGGTCCGTTCAACACATCGTGTGTGCGTCGGCCGAACAGCTGGGCGTGGCGCGCAGAAGCGAAGCGGCGCTTGGCCCACATTCGAAATCACATGTCAAACACTTTTCAAATTATTTGGCGTTATTTGCACTCGAAGCCTTGGGGGACGTCATCCAACAATCACATGCCAGATCCCCTCTCAAACCATCGATCGTTTTGATATGATATGACAACAAGTTATGTAGTCTCGTAACGTTCGCTTATGCGTTGAATGATCCCCCCCTTCCCCAAAAATTTGGGAGAGAAAGTTTCGGAGATAGGCTGGTGTCATTATAGAGATCGATCAGGACGTCATCACCGAGATTTCGGAGAATCGCATGGATCTCAGTAAGCAAGTAGTAACAACGAGAGGGAGAAAATGACTTCATGTCATGGCGGTGATAAAAAAAACTGTGTCCAGTAGAGATGATTATTACCAGAGGACTTGGAGAATGTGATGATCCAAACATCGGACCGGATCGCTTCGCGTCGATGTCGGTAACTATGTCTTTGCGGGTGTGGGAAAGAGGTTAGATCATTCCGTTTAGAGAATGGCCCAAGCTCTGAATCAATGAGTTTGATTAATCAGGAATGCGCCTACACAACTACGCGGCGCTTAGGAGAAATCACATGCAAAAAGGCTGGCATGTGATTTCGACGTTGACCTTCAAACTTCGTAATATTCGCTTGTGTCAGTTGCAATAAGTTTAGATGTTACTACCAGGTCCTCCCCAAAGAAAAGAACAAAGAAAACAGGAAATATTGCTACCTTACTAGTCCCACCGGATATGAGTTCGTCAAGCGTTACACCCGTATGTACTTATGCCGTTGTTCCTGCAGAGCGGTACACCATGCTGGAGTAGGGAAGTTTTCATGTTATACATATCCAGCGATACGACAGCAAGAAGGAAAATGATTTATTAAATGGTGCCATGGGTTGACAAGAGAGAGAACGTTCCACAAACGTTCCACACACCATGGATTGGGAAGGTCGAGTCCCAACCACACAACCAACTCGTTCTTCGTGCCGGCATCATATGTGATACGGTTTGTTCGCATCTTCGATATGTATCATGTTACATGTGATTTCTAGACTTGCCATTTTAGTTTGAACTTTGCTTTTTTACACACACGCTCCATTTGCGAATCACGATGCGGTGTAATTTATTCGAAGTTCTTCAACGGATATGATTATTTTTATTCAGAAACGGCGTTTATGTGCAGTGCCAAAGTTTCCCAACAGCTGATCCAGGCATGGTAAGGAACAACCGTTCAACGGACCTGTTCAGGGAAGCATCCCAAACATGTCGGCTTTATTGTCGTCCGAATCGAGGCACATAAATCCCTTCCAAGCCAGAAAACAACAAAACAGGCAATTCTTGCTAATAACCAAAGTCGTGCATTGGGTGATACAGGATAGTATGGTTATGTATTCGGTCCGAGCCGGGTGTGATGGGCACATCAAATCGGTGCGGAAAATGCGTTTGTGGTGAGCAGATATGATGATGCATTGCGTTCGATCGATCGATCGATCACACGATCAGTGCGTTAAAACTCATCCTCATTCTGTTCGTCATCCTGAGACAGCGAGCACCACGCCGTTAGATGCTCGTAGTTTACTACGAGACGCACTCACCTCTACTATATCTTCCTCACCGTCCTCGCCCAGAGGATCCCATGGGGTGATCGCGTCTTGCCATCTGCAACGTCGCCGATCGCGATGATGATCAGTCCCCCAATGCCCCATCGATCGATCGAAAGTGATCGACATACAATTCCTCCCCAGTGAGCGTTTTCTCCTCTTCTCCCTCGCGAAATATCCTCTGCGACCATCCGATCTTGCGCTTCATCGTGTAGAGCGGTGTGTAGGAGTATCTGCCATCCGGATCACATGCTTTCCGGAGCATATCGCTTTGGGAGTCGGACCACCAGCCAACGCCGCCGTCTCCGCCTGCGGTGACCCCTGGAACGACTGCAACTATCGGTGCATGGGCTCGGAGCTCCAGAGAGACCTTTTCGCCGGCTGTATGAATTCGGGATTGTCAACAATGGCAGATAAATAAGAGTGAGGGAGACAGTACATTTATCTGAGAGGTACATGGAATACGCTGGACAGACATGGACCCTCGTGACGAGCCACTTGTCCTTGAGCGAATCTACTTTATAAAGAGTGTCGAGGATGACGCCAGACGGGAGGAACTTTAATCGGGGTTTGCACATGATGAGGAGGGCGTCCCGTTTTCCTCGCTCGAATTGCCATTGTCCTTTGATTGATGCGGTCACGATACCTGGGACTTTGCTGTGAAGACAACGGGGTGTGTGAGGCGTATGAGCAAATGAGAGAAATCTTGCCATCGCATGGCATCTGAAACGGCGATCATGATACGCACGCTTCCGCTCCTGCATGCACGTCAATGCGCTTTGCCCCCTTGGATGCGATTATGAAGTCCTCTTCTACGCTACCTTCCTCTGGCGGGTGATCGGCCATACGGAATCGAATACCTAGTCTGTCGAGGTCAGCCTGGAATTTGGAGTCATAGATGTTCCCATCGGTCCTCAATTCGCCTGTTTCACTTTCTACTTCGCCAAATTCCCCGACCTGCCGATCGAAAACGCTCGAATGAGATGGATGAAAGTTGGCATAAATTAAGCACCAAACCTCGATGGGAACTGGGGGATCCCAGTTTCCCCATTTTGAGGATACATGGCGGATAAGATCTACGTATTTTCGTTGGAGAAACGGCATAAGGCACGAGAACACGGGGAAGCGGGTGCTTGCCACCTCGCACACTAGTTATGAAACGGACGTGGAAGAGGGACGGTGTGGCGCGAGACTGGCTTTCTTAAGTAGGTTTCCCAGGAGTACCAGCGTCTACTTGGGAGGGCGGTTGCTGTACCTTTTGGTGAGCTCTGATAATCGCCTCGGGGGCTGGCGTCGCGGTCATGGATCTATCTCGGACGATCAGTGTGCAGCGGCGATAGAAGGGACACGGCGAACAAGACTGGACCGCCAGTCGTTGGGGGGTCGCTACATCGACCTTCCCGATTGATGTGCATTTATTTTTTATCACAGAAGCTACATACATACACGGTGGCAGGAGGCCTCATGGAGAGGTCTTCCCGTCATTATTACGACAGAAAAAAAAAGTCAAATAGTATTTTGTTATCGTGATTCGTTGCGCGCTGACCCGCCCCAAAGATTTGAGGATGACGGCTAGCGGGAGTTGAGATTGTCAGGGAAGTCGCACGTTCGTAATCGCGTCAAGGAACGCCTCGCCTCGTGCGCACGTCTCACAGAGGGAGCTATGCGATTGGTTTCGGAAGGGAAAATATCCTATAAGATCCTAATACAGTCCAGCTGCCAACTGCCCCAATGATGCACTTTCTCTCCCTTCGCGGTCTGCTCTTGGTCGCCGGTCTCTTGACCTGCTACAATAGTCTGTCAGTCGTCCCCCTCGCTCTCCTCGTCCTCTCACCCACCCTTTCCTTAGCTACCTCGGTCACGCCCTCTCGCGTTACACCGGCTCATCGACCATCGCCGTATGCCTCATTGTCGCTGGATCAGTCGCCACCGTCGCACTCGCACTCACAGACGCGATAGTCCCTTATCTCAAGTTCATCTGGCACTGCTTCATTCGCCCACTCCGCGCAAGCGATCAGCGGACGCGTCTCGACAAGGTCCGTTGGCGCCTACTAGCCCCTCGTGTCCGCGCTTCCTAACCGCATCGCAGTTTTACAAGGGTCAGGCCGACGTGTATGACAAGACTCGAAGCAGTTTGCTCCGTGGCCGTAACACCATGTTGCGTCTCTCCGTGAGCCATCTTCGCACCCTCCGCGCCAAGAATCCTTCCCAGAAACTCGTCTGGATTGACATTGGCGGTGGTACCGGTGTGTGTCGTTCTCATTCCCTGCCTTCACGTGACCGATGTCGCATAGGTCACAACATCGAGCTGATGGACAAGCACTTCCCCGTCTCCCAATTCGACGCCATCTACCTCATTGACCTCTGCGAACCTCTCTTGGAGGTCGCTCGGAAGCGGTTTGCTCGCAAGGGCTGGCGCAACGTCACCGTCTTGTGCCAGGACGCCACGGCGTTCACCCTCCCCGAGTGGTCTACCACTGATGCCAAGGGCAGCATCAGTTTCATCACCCTCAGCTATTCTCTTTCCATGGTATATCCATCTTTTCTCGTCATTTCCAACCACCAATTTTGTCTTCTAGATTCCAAACTTTTATACTCTCCTCGACCGCATTGATTATGTTCTCTGTCCCGATAATGGCCTGCTTGGTGTCGTCGACTTTTACACATCAGGACGTCAGCCTTCGCTTCATGAGAAGGCGATTGGAGGGACTAGCAAGGAGTGTGGTTGGCTTAGTCGTTGGTTCTGGCAGATCTGGTTTGATTTCGACCATGTCTCTTTGTCACCTCACCGACGCGACTATCTCGAGTACAAATTTGGCACGGTACGGTCCAGCAACCAAGTTTCGGGTATAGATGCGATGCTAATCTATCCATCGATAGGTCAAAACGTACAATGGCCGGAATCATTTCGTCATTCCCTTCATCGTTCGCATGTGAGTTTGACAGGTGCCCATTTCTTTTATCCTCCGCTCATCGAACATTCCATAGTCCTTACTACATCTGGCTTGGCCGCTCGCGGTCGTGCGACGTATCACGCTTTTGTCATGCATTCGAAGTGGAAGGTGGAAACATGATTGGAAACTGCTCTCCTGCTTCATCCAACCCCAAGGAGTCCAAGGCCACTACTTTACTTGGCACCGATGAAGGATTCCTCACACAGCAATCGGCGGCACCAGCGCATTCGGCGATCAACATCACACCACCCTTGAGCTCATTCCATTACCACGTCGGAAACGTGTGTCCGCTCTTATCATCGTCTGTTGCTGTGCTTAACGTTCGCCTAGCCATGGCGATTACCATATTACGAACAGCCTGTTCATAAGGAGTTCAGAACGTTCATTTATTCGTTTACATGGGTACGTTCTTCTGTTGTAATTGTTTCAGAAGTGTCTGATTTGGATGACAGGAAGACCCTTTCGAGGACATGAGACATCTCAACTTGGGTCCTGATGATTCCATGCTCGTTATCACGTCTGCAGGAGACAATGCTCTACACTACGCGATCGCCGCCCAGCCCCGGAGGGTAAGTCGATATGCTGCCATCGGTTCGTTATATTTTCATTTTTTATTCTAGATCCATTGTGTGGATATGAATCCCTGGTATGGTCATCCTTCGTCGAAACCCTCTATCTCACTAATCCCTCATCTTTCAGTCAAGGCCATCTTCTTGAGTTGAAGCTTGCATCCTTGCTGTCACTAAGCTACGAGGACTTTTTCGGCATGTTTGGAGAGGGCCGACACCCCCGATTCCGCGAGCTGCTGGATTCCGAGATTTCGCCTCTCCTCTCTTCCATTGCCTATCAGTTTTGGCACATCAATGACACGGCATTCTCAGAGGCGTTTTATAAGAAGGGTTATAGCGGTTTGGCGATCCGTCTTGCTCGTATTATTTTCACTCTCGCTGGGGTAACCAAGGATGCAGAGGATCTTTGCAACGCCTCCACAACCGAGGAACAAGTCAGAATATGGAGAGAAAAACTGATGCCTGTACTCCTGAACCCTCTCGTCGTTGCATTGCTGAAAACCCCTATGTTCTGCTGGAACGCTCTTGGTGTCCCATCCAATCAACGGAAAATGTTACTCGACGAAGGCAGTATCTACGAATTCGTCAAAGACACACTTGATCCCATTCCATCTACTTATAGATTCAAAGATGGTGCATACTTTTACCCCTTGGTAGGTGTTCCTGGAACCCCTGAGACGGCGAGCCCATGCCTTCTTCTCACTATCTTTATCCCCAGTGTCTCACTGGTCACTATACTCCCGCCTCGTGCCCGGCTTATCTCACGCGTGCAGGGTTTGAGAAACTCAGAGCCGATAACGGCAAGGCGACAGATGCGTTCCGTTTGCATACTGACTCGATCCTTAAGTGAGTCTAGGGTTGTCGGCTTCAGTCGTGGAAATGGACTGAGGGCTCATATTACTTGATCGTTTAGTGTCCTGCGCGGTCTTTCGACGGGTTCGCTCACACGGGCGGTCATCATGGATCACTTGGATTGGTTCGGGCCTGGATCCAAGGACGTTGAAGACGAGGTAGCTGAACTTGCAAGAGTTGTTGCGCCCGGCGGATTCGTGCTCTGGAGGTCGGCGGCGAGACAGCCGTGGTATCAGGAAGTGTAAGTTCGATTTAATTTTTCCGGTGGTTCGATATCAATGAATGCTCCATTCTGATTCTGACATGATGGTGGCGCGCGCCGTATACAAATATAGGTTCAGGAAGCTAGGATTCGTCGTGGAGCCGATTAGCATACGAAAGGGGCCGGATGTGGCGTTGGATATGGTCAACATGTGAGTCGGCAACCTTTTTGTTTTGTGTTGTTTCCGAGTGGGTTCCTAATTTGACTCTGTAGGTATGCATCATTCTGGAAGGCCGTCCGACAATGAATGTGATGAACCGACGAATGGAGCGATGTGCAATTCGGCGAAGACGAGCGAGATTATTCCGACGAGGCTCTCTCGTGGCCGCTGTCGATACATATAACATTATGAACTCACGACAATAGCCCACGAAGCTTTTCACGGATGTCAAACGTTGTACGGGGTGGCATTGAGTTGTCGACGATTTTACTTGCTGTTCATTCTTGCTCCTTGTTTATTTCATACACATCTGGATGGTTTGTCGTATACCCTCAAAGTTTCCCTCGCTTGTTGGCAGAGAGTGGAATGCCAAAAGGTTTACAAACAGGCTTGTTGCACCTCCGGAGATTCAAGATTTGTAAGGACCTGTTGAGTGTTCGACTGTTGATCACTGTGTTCCTACCAGATTATCACCAGCCTTGCTTGGTTGACAATTAACACACTGTGAGAGACCTTGGTTAGACAATGTTTGAACATTAGAAT
Source organism: Rossbeevera pachydermis (assembly GCA_038090155.1). Lineage (NCBI taxonomy): Eukaryota > Fungi > Basidiomycota > Agaricomycetes > Boletales > Boletaceae > Leccinum > Leccinum pachyderme. The sequence continues at coordinate 30,690 of JBBPME010000258.1, forward strand.
GAGCCTGTCTGTGGCAGAGAGATGGAGATTCTTGGAGTCAGTGTGTTTGTTTGAATTTTTATTTCATATGTACTTAGTTGATTGATCTAGTTCAAGTCTAGCAGATCCGTTTTTAAAAGTTTCTTGAGTTTTGGTTAAACATAATACTGTACTATATATATCCAAAATTTTATAAAGTCAAAAAACTGTCCCAATGAGCTGACATTTTGAAATAGCTGCCATCCCTTTAAATGTTAACTAAATCTCTTCATTATTTGATCAGTGGGAAGCCAGGAGTCAGTACTTCATTTGATACACTAACAACCTTAGGGCTAGTATTAGGAGTATTGTGTTCAGGGATGAATACTCCCAAATGGCCAAACATTGGGACAGTTTTTTGAGCCACTGTATATACTATACTAATGTACACATGTTCTACATGAGGCTGGTTTAGGGCTAGTGTGTAACTAATCTAACTGTTACAATTCGAGTGGACCCCCCTTCTTCTCTTTCTTTCTTTCTTTCTTCCTTTTCGCTCTCTATGTCCCCTTCTCTATCACCGCTTTCATGTATACTTAGTCATCCACAGCTTCTTATTGTTCCTTACTGTGGATTACCTACTCATTCCATCATATTCCATAGTATTCTATGGCACCACTTTTACCGACCAATCGTGGTCATTTCTGTTGTTCTTTTCTTTACTTATAAGCAACTCAACATCACCTTTAGTTTCTCTAACCTTGAGCTCCTTGAGTATCCTCCTAGATACATCTTGGAATATATCATTTACTCCTTGAACTCCCTGTGTGACCTTGTCCTGCACCTGAAAGGACGCTTCAACCTCTAAGCTTTTAACTTAGCTTCATAGGTTGTCTCTACCGCTCTCAGAACCTTGTCTTCGATCCCTTGACCCTCGAAGAAGAACTCAGTCGTCTTGATCCCTTTGATCCTCAAGACTCCCCTAGCCTTTGTTCCTTGTCTCCAAGACCTTCTTCTCGAGGCTATGCTTGTTCCTACCTGGACCAAGTGTAACAAAAGGTCAAGGTTCTCACTTCAAGCCTACTGTTGTTAGTAGTGCCCCACCATTTCGTCATTCATGTTACGATTCGTCGTTTCTTTTCTTTTCTTTTCTTTTCTTTGTTTCACTACGTTCCACCTAGTCACTGCGTTCAACCCCTGCCTTGACTATTCTTTAGATCCCCCATCTTCCTTTCCTTGTCCTCACTTAGGGACCCCAAGTCACTGCGTT
>JBBPME010000259.1:0-31755 GCA_038090155.1 Rossbeevera pachydermis
GGTGTTGTTCGACTGCCGGGGGAAGACTCGCTAGCAACTGCATGACGAACTGCCAGCTGATACTGAGGGTATCAGATCAGTGATGTAACAGAGTCTGGACGAATAGTACATACGGCTGGTCTGTGTTTTGCTGTGGGTCTGACATCTTTACAAGAAGAAATGGCTGCGATTCCTCTTATGCAGGAAGGATTTTAAGCCCTGACCAGCCAGCTGCAACCAATTTTTTCATTGGTGAAGATCCAATGGGCCGTTGATAGTATGATGCAACGAGGCAGGATGATGAATATGCCCACGGCGATATATCCCGTGCCGTGGATGCAGGCAGGAGACAGGCAGGATCAGGCGCGCGTCTCCTGCCTGTGCCTGTCTCCTGCCTGCATCCTTTAGGATACAGTTTGATCACCTAACAAAGATGGATCTCCGTAACAGTTTGATTACCTAACAAATAAAATGGATCTCCGTACAGTTTGATTACCTAACAAATAAAATGGATCTCCGTACAGTTTGATCATCTAATGTTAGAATAAAATGGATCTCCGACCGCCCTGACAGAGGAGCCTGATCCGTCAGGACTGTCACTGTTCCCACTCTTCTGCGGGAATATTCATTCTCTGCCTCGATGATGGGCCACCGACTCACTATCAACGGCCCATTTTCCATAATGGAAAACTTGTACACGTGTGGGGCAATTGGTTGCAGCTGGCTGGTCAGGGCTATAAAATCATCTTCCTGCATAAGAGAAATCGCAGCCATTTCTTCTTGTAGAGATGTCAGACCCACAGCAAAACACAGACCAGCCGTATGTACTATTCGTCCAGGCTCTGTTACATCACTGATCTGATACCCTCAGTATCAGCTGGCAGTTCGTCATGCAGTTCGTCATGCAGTTGCTAGCGAGTCTTCCCCCGGCAGTCGAACAACATCCGCTCGTCTGTCAATTGCCAACTGAACAAGGCTATCAATGTGGTGCAGTCTTCCTTGATATGGATCCCTCTCTCTTCGCAATGCACCTTCGCAGTGCACACAACCTCGGGGGGGAGACCACAGAGTTGATGGCATGTAGTTGGCCAAACTGTCGCTCACGACCCATTCAACGCCGGGCGATAGTTCGTCACATCTTGTCCGTTCACCTCCAGTTGACAAGGTGGACGTGTCCCCTATGTCACCGCACATTTTCAAGGAAAGGCACACACCCTTGCCAGCCTATGGGAGAGTGAAAGACAATCGCGGATGGTCTCCGAAGCCATGGTGATAGGCTAGTGTCACTACCGTGTTCTCTGTTTCGTGTTTGGGCCCGATGGCACATTATTTCACCGGCATAGATACATACTAGTCCTTGAGTGATTGCCATTATCGTTGCATCATCAGTTCAGGTTGATGCGTGAATACGTTGGTGGCCGAAGCGAGGATGGAGATGACACAAAAAGGAAAAGCGAGAAGCGAGAAGATATAATACAGTGAACGAATCAATTCGACTAGTCGGCGGTGACGCTCATGTTCAACTTGTTGGCGAGGGTTTCCATGTATACCTCTGCGGGTTGGATATCAGCCAAGGGGAGGGCTCAAGAGGCAAATTTACCAGTCTCGTGGCGAAGCTTCCAATACTCGGCAAGGAGTTCTCTGAGCTCAGCCTCGCTCTTTTTGAGATGTTCGGCCAACTGAGGGGTAGGTGAGAGGAGCGGGATAGACGAGAGATGTGGAGGTACCTTTGTTTCGACTTCATCGGCTTCTTTTCGGAGATCTTCGACCAGTTTGTCGTTGTCACGTCGTTCAATGTCCATTTGGTCGTATTCGCGTTGAAGTCGTTCGATCGTCTGCTGGCTGGCAAGGCGTTTGTCTTCTGCATGCCTCTGGGCACGATCGAGTTTTTCTTGTGCATTCGCAAGTTGCCTGTGTACTCGCTAAGACAGAGGAGATGAGGGAAACGAACTAAGGACGATGAAGGGGGCACGTACCTCCTTTTTCATTTGGAGTTCCATACGTTCGATCTTTTTGTATTCTAAGCTGTCTTTGACGTCTGCGAGTTCCTTTTGTGAGCCCTCTAAAAGCTGTGTTTCTTTCTCGATTGTCTGCAGTTGCTCTATGCAGCCACGCACGTCCTTGTGGGAGGAGCGAGATGAGGGAAAGAGCGAGAGAAAGAGGCCGGAAGTACCTTTTCGATGCTGGTGAGGATTGTGATCTTTGCCTGGAGATCTCTGGCCTTTGCCTCGTGCATTGAAAATGATTTCTTGTCCTCGATAGCTGTAGTAGTCATTGTAGAGATTTTTCGCCTGATTCTCTCTGGGCTCTGCACGATCCTGCTCCTGGTACGCTGAATGCTGTCGAGGGTGAGTGATGTCTCCGAGTTGATGTTTTCCTTTTTCAAGACGAGGTTTGATTTTTCGACTTTGAGCGCCTCGATGTCCTTCACGACAGCCTGGGTTGTTTCCTTCGTGGCCATGAGATGGGCTGTTATGGCCGCATTTTCAGCGCGGAGCTGTTCGCACTTTGGCTCGTCTTTTGCGCGTTGTGCCCTGGGAGAGCTTAGGATGGGACCAAAGAGTGGCGATGAACTTACTTGAGGGCGTCGAGCTTGTGCTGGAGTGCGACGAGACGGCGGGAGACCTGCTCCCTCTCCTCGATGATGGCGGCGGACTGATCACGTATGCCGGCGACGAAGGGGGTACACTGCTCTGCGAATTTAACAAAGTTGATGAACGCGGAGAGGATAAAGCGGGTACGCTCCGATTCTGGGGAATAGAGATCCTTTGCGCTAAAGTCCATGATGCGGGCAGCGCTGGCGAAGCGTGCGAGGTGGTAAAGAAGCAAGTTATGCGCGATGCTGGACGCATAGATGTCCTAGAGGAGATGAGGGTGACTGGATGTCACAGAGGGGAATACAACAGACCGTGTTTGTGTCATTGAGGGATGCGAGCACGTTCTGTACTGGGTCGTGGAGGACGTCGGGTGTGATGGAGGTGACTTGCTCTAGACATGCAGTGTAGACGGCGGTGACAAAATCGGAAGAGGGTCTTGCGAGTTGTTCGTTGCTTACTGAGAGGCCCCAGTCTGACAATGCACTCATTATCTCTGCGATCGGCATGTTCGGGAACCAATACTGTCCTGACATGATCGAAGTTGGGATCAAAGGTCGCGGTCACGTGTCATTTCCGATCAATGTCGTCATCGATGTTAAGATGGATCCTGTCGTTGTCGTCGTCGCGGTCACGTGATCGTTCCATGGTTAGTTCCCTACTTCGACTCCAATGGCAGACACTACAAAGAAGGTAAAGTAAAATAAATAAAATTCAGTCTTTCGTACACTCAATTCCCTTTCAACAGTCTTCCAAGTTCAAGCCTGCCCGTCCAGGTCCTCCTCCTCCTCCTCCTCCTCCTCCCGTTCCAGTCTCTTCCTGTCATCACATGCTCGCTTCCCCCGTAGCACCGCTCCCTGCAAAGCGCTCCTCCACTGACATTCCCGACCGCGCACTCCCCTCTCCCCCAAAGCGCTTTAAGCCCACCGTCACCACTCCCGTTCCAGATCGGTCCCCGCTCGAAAGAGCAGCAGCGAGCTCATCTCGTCGCAGGTCTCCGGACAGAAGAGAGACATCCAACGAGGTGGATTCACTCAACCTCGGATTAGACTCTAAGCTTTCCTCTAACCCTCTCAAGTCTGTCCGCAAGGCCTTTGTCCCCCTCTCCCTTCCCCGTCCTCCTCCACCCCGCAAGTCATCTCCACCCATCCAATCCTCCGACAACCCCGACCTCCTCTCGGTGAGTGCCCTTTATCCCTCTACCCGCCCTCATCTCTCATCTTCACCAGAAATCTATCGACCAGCTCAAGCTCCTCCTTGCTTCTAACCTCAGATATGATGCTATCTTCAGCCAAATCATGATGGATCACCAAAAATCAAAAGCTGAGGACATCATCCAAGTATCCCGTCTCGTGTCTGTCCTTTCTGCTCCCTCCTCTTACTCCCCCCATTCAATTCCCTTTCAGATCTTCCATAGATGACAGAACCAACGCCATAAAGCAGCGCATCGCGTCCCTAGAAGACCTCAACCAACCTCGTTCTATCCTTCCAGTCCCTTTTCCCGTCTCCTTCGAGCAAGGCAACTCATCCAGCCCCACGCACCGCCATAAGCGCGGTAGCCCATCTTCCCCCTCCATGCCTGTTTCAGATTCCTCCAACTCCACCCTCGACACCCTCGCAGCCACAAACCTCGCTTCTAACCCACCCGAGGACCTTCCCATGTCCATCGACTCTCCAGAAATCATTGACCTCGACCTAGACATGTCTTCCAGGACTCTCGTTGTCGGTGACACAGACGACACCTACTCTGACAAGTTTGACCCTCTCCCAGACGACCTCGTTTTCCTTGATGTCGACAAGTCCCGTCTGTCCCCTCCATCCATAACTTCTTATTCTTCGAATGTCTTTGCTCCCCCTCCCACCCCCAATGGCAGGATAGACCACACCGCCTCTCCATACTACGCGGAGGTCATCTCCATCCTCAAAAACACTTTTAAGCTCTCCACTTTCCGCTCTAACCAGCTCGAGTGTATCATCGCCACTCTCGATGGCAAGGACGTATTTTATCTTGCCCCAACAGGAGGTGGCAAATCTCTTTGCTTCCAGCTTCCAGCTCTCTGTATCACCGGCAAAACCCAAGGAACCACCTTTGTCATATCTCCCCTCATCTCGCTCATCACAGACCAAGTCGCAGCACTCCGTAAAAAGGGTGTCCCCGCTTTCCCCCTCACCAGCGCCGCAGAGGAAAATGAAGTTCGCCAAGCCATGCGGATGATGAGAAGTAACATCGAGGAAAAACCAAAGTTGGTTTATACTACTCCGGAAAGACTCCAGAAGAGTGATGCCCTCAAGGACGTTGTCGATCAACTCTACGCAGAGAAGCAACTCGCCAGATTCGTGATCGACGAGGCTCACGTTATCGGAAGTTGGGGAAGGGATTTCCGTGCTTCTGTAGGCTTCCATTCCCATCACGCCCGCCGCTGGCCCTGACTTGATCACAAGTATGCAGAGCTGAACGTGCTCCGCAGAAACTGGCCCGACATCCCTATCATGGCCCTCACCGGAAGTGCAAACAAGGATGCTATAGAAGACATCAAGCACAACCTCTCCATGCGGAACCCCATTTGCCTTGCCCAGTCATTCAATCGCCCCAACCTGCACTATTCCGTTCGCAAGAAACCCGCTCCGAAGAAGGATCTCGTACAGCAAATCGCCGGGTTCATCAAGAATCATCACCCGAACGATACCGGAATCATATATGCGCTATCGAGAGCAGAATCAGAGGAAATGGCGCAGAAACTAAGGGAAGAGTGGGGTATCGAGGCCCGCCACTATCATGCTGGGGTAGAAAACGGGGAGCGAAAGATCAACCAAGATGATTGGATGGCTGGGAGGTGCAAGGTCATCGTGGCAACGGCGCGTATCAGGTCGCTGTATCATTGCGTCCCTCCTGCTTATCCCCCGTATAGATTGCTTTTGGAATGGGCATCGATAAACCGGACGGTACGTATTCTGTACTCTTTTAATTCGCACTGACCTCGATGCCTCTAGTCCGATTCGTCATTCACGCTACATTATCAAAAGATATGGATGGGTAACGTATCGCTGCTTTCAGACCACTCGGTACCCGAATTGACAGACACTTTAGATATTATCAGGAAACAGGACGAGCTGGCCGTGATGGTCGATCCTCTGATTGTGTTCTCTGTATGCTCTTTTTTTTCGCTTCACCCTCATTAACGTTCACCTAACGCTTGTTAGTCTACACGTACAGTGACGCTGTCAAGATTGAGAAGATGCTTCGAAATCCTAACAGCAACGATACCACACGCGATAAACCCTCCGACGCCGAGATCGAACGCCAGGTTTCCAAACTTCAGGGGGTTGTCGCCTATTGTTGCAACGAATCCGACTGTCGCCGCGTGCTCATTCTCCGCCACTTTGACGAAGAGTTCAAGCCCGAAAATTGCCACAATCAATGCGACAACTGTCACCGGCCTGGCACGCTCATTCAGCACGATTTTACCGCCGTGGCTCGACAAATCATTCAGTTGTTGGAAGAGATGATGGCCGTGAATAGTCGTGGCGTAACCCCAGTTCAGCTCAAGGATACATTAAAAGGAAAGAGCGGCAAGCCCGTCCAGCTATACAAGGGTCTCCCCTTATACGCTTGCGGTAAAGCACTGGGCAACCCCACTGTCGAGCGTATCTTTAGCCACCTCGTTTCCGAGGGAGTGCTCTCGGTGTATCGACAATCGTCTAGCAGCGGCTATTCTAACGCTTATGTCCAGGTAACTTGTTTTTTAATATATATGCATGCATGCGTCCTCCGTAGCTGTTGACGTGGTGATCAGCCCGGCAGTGCGGCGGCGGATTATGTGGACGGAAATAAACGCTTGGTGCTATCCTGGAAAGAAAGGGAAGAAGATAATCCTACCAAAGCACCTGTCAAGAAGGCAACAAACACGAGAACTTCGCCGCGCAAACAGCCCAAACAGCCGAATCCCCAGGCAAAAGGCGGTTACCGCAATCTTTATGACGATATTGAGGACGCGGATGATCTGGATCCGTCCGAATTGGAGGTGCTCAAGGACGTGCGAGACAGTGTCGACGTGTCCAAGCCAACAACGTCTAGGATCGCGCAAGCTAGTGCCAGCACGTCGTCGCGCTCACGCTCCGCTGCTGGTTCCATGGACTGTTCTACGGCCGTGCAAAGCGTAGCGCTGGTCGCGGCTGGGGCCCTCGAGGACGAGCCTGCCGCGAGGCTAAAAGTGTTGAAGGCGACAAGGGCCGATGTGAGTGTTTTTATAATATTGGCGCTCTCGGTGGATGGCATGACTGATCGATCATCGTCGTACTATACAGATCGCAAATAAGTTCGAAAAGCGCCCAGACACCATATTGCAAGATGATACCCTCCAGCTGCTGGCTTTGACCGATCCGAAAGGTAGGTGGTGTCAACCGCACGTGTCGGTGTTTGGTTGATGCCCGTGTCATAGATGGAGAAGAATTTCAAAATATCATGATGGACTGTGAAGAACCGGGCGAGGTGAACGACAAGTGGCACTCATATGGCTCTCTCTTCCTTGCTGCTTTACGGGACCTGTGAGTATTGTTGGTGTATGTACGAATGCCTGTATGCTGATGTGCGCGAGACAGGAGGGCGCGCGGACGCAAGGCGTTTGATACTGCTAGGATGCGTCGCGACTTTGCATTCAATGGATGATATTTATCTGTTCTCTGCTTTTCCCCTCGGGCTTCTTTTTTTTTTTTTTGGTCTTCCAACGGAGAGTCGGATTTTTTTTTTGTACTACCCTCAAATTTCCCATTCTGCATTGTTTGTTTTATATCATAACATTCGATTTGGCAAGACACACTATACCATAGCAAAATGTTCATGACATCGGAACACGAACATATCCAATGACCCATACATATGTGTGACCGACGCTAGTATCCCCCTCCGTCGACGTTGAGCATCTTCGAGTTTGGGACGATTCGAGATGCCGTGTCTAAGACCTGGTGATCAACGCAGTCAACGATGGTATCCACAACAAAAAGTAAAATGTTTTACCACCACAGACTGGACATCCTTTGGGCGATCCGCCCTGGACGGCACGTGGGTCCTGGATGGTTTGCAAGAACTGAGGGACCCTGCATAAACCGATGCGCACGAGCGCGGGGTCAGAAACAATACCGGGCGCGAAAGAAAAGACGAGAGAAACGCACTTCTGACCAGCCTCCATCAACACTTGAGATACTACAACGTCTGCTCGGGCGTGTTCATGTTGACGGAGGTCGTCGCGATCCCGTGCTGGATATCGCTAAAGTCGAGGCCTTTGGAGGCTACGCCAGACGCGACCATCACGTCTTTGACGCCGGACTTGAACGACTTGATGGCGTACTGACGTTCTTCTTGCGCTGTAGGGAGTCAGCGGAACGAAAACAAATGTTTTGCGACGACATACATTTCGAGCCATGGATGGATACCGCTTCGACGCCTTTCAACAAGAGATATTCCTGAATGTCTGCACGACTCGAAAGTGTCAGTCGACACGCATACAGAAAGGGGAGTGCACGCACCGTCGACCTTGTTCTTGTTCTCGCTAAAGATGATGGCTGGCGGTGCCGTCTTTTGGAGGCACTCTAGGAGGTAGACTATCTTGGATTTTGCGAGGCATCGTAGCCGAGAATAGGAGTGTCTGACGTTGACGCTGAGCACATTATCACTGATTCATCAGAGAGAGAGAGCACAACGAGAACCAAAAAAAAATAGCACACCTTGAAGAAACTCATAATGTTCCAGACATCGTCTTCGAATCCCAGATCTATCATCCGGTCCGCCTCGTCCATGCAGGGAAACTTGCAGTTGGCGAACCCGAACCGCTTCTTTTCAAGCATGACGCTCAGTCTCCCTGGTGTGGCGACGACAATGTGAAGGCCCTTGTTCAACACGTGGCTCTGTTCGCCCATGGATATCCCGCCTATGCATAACAGCGTGTTCAGGGGAGGGTATTTGCGGTCTTTGGAATGGCCGCGGTCCAGGAGAGGACGTTTTCGTATGTTTGGGTCGCAAGCTCGCGTGAGGGCACCGACGGGACCTTCCCTGCGGACAAAGGGGAGACGGATTTCTTCCTCGAGCGCGAGCATGATGAGGGGAAGACAGAAGGCGAGGGTCTTGCCGGAACCAGTGAAGGCGATCCCGATCATGTCACGACCAGAGAAGCTGCAGGGAGTAGTAAGTGAGCGCATCAAGTCGCGTAGTAGGTATGCTGGATGGGCGTGGGGTTGGATTGGAGGACGTACGGTACGTCTTCGCCATCGACGTCGACGATATGATGTTTGCTCGTTCACGAATGTACTTTAGAAGGGTGTAAACTTCATCTACGAAAACATTCTAGACCTCTCCATCTTTCGCGAGACAAGGAGCTCATCACCCTCTTGCTTTCCACACGTCCCGGTGTGCCCTTTTAAGATCTCAAGTGCTAGAACATTGATCTGACACACCTTCTTCTGTGTAACTTGTACCTTCTAGCTTCCAGTGCCCTCCCGCTCCGTTACGCAGGCATCCCACCGGGTCAACCACTAATAAGATGATAACAGCAGGTTCTTACTTGTTTTTATCTGCAAGAAGAGAGCTGAAATGACATTCGTATCAGTCAAAAGCTAGGAGAAAGCTCACTCCCTAGTCGACGAGACGCTTTCACGAGCGGAATCTGCATTCACTAAGTTTAAGCAAGGTGATGGACTGGGCTACATTACTGAGGCGGTCATCCTTGCTCGTCAAGCACTGGATCGTTGCCCACATGCAATGGAAGTCGCTGACATTGCTTTCCATTCACCTCAACAGTCGTTACAAACATATTGGGGTGATAGAGGACATAGATGAAGCCATCATCCTTGGAAAACAAGCTCTCATCCTTTGCCCGTTAGGGCACCCGGATCGTTCATCATCGCTGGACAATGTTGCAATCCATCTCTCCTCTCGTTACAACCAGCTTGGAGATATGGCAGACCTCAATGAGGCAATCATTCTCGGAAGGCAAGCCCTTGACCTTCGCCCGTTAGGGCACCCGGATCGTCCGTTATCGCTGAACAATATTGCAACCCATCTCTTCTCTCGTTACATCCTGCTTGGAGATATGACGGACCTCAATGAGGCCATCATCCTCGCGAGACAATCTCTCGACTTTCGCCCGTCAGGACACCCGGATCGTCCAATTTCGTTGGGCAGGGTCGCAATCTATCTCTCTGAACGTCATAACCAGCTTGGAGATATGACAGACCTCGATGAGGCCATCATCCTCGGGACACAGTCTCTCGACCTTTGCCCATCAGGGCACCCCAATCGTTCATTGTCGTTGGATAATCTTGCAATACATCTTTCCTCTCGTTACAAACGGCTTGGAGATATGACGGACCTCAATGAGGCCATCATTCTCGGGAGACAAGTTCTCGACCTTCGCCCGTCAGGACACTCAGGTCGATTAATTTCATTGAACAATGTCGCATCGCATCTCCATTCTCGTTATGACCGGCTTGGAGACACGACGGACCTCAGTGAGGCCATCGCCCTCGGGAGACAAGCTCTCGACATTTGCCCATCCGGTCACCCCAAACGCTCCAATATATTATGTCAACTTGCAAATTATCTCCATATTCGACTCTCCCAGTCCACGGAGCTAAACGACAAAGAGGTCATTTTGAGTCTTTACACCGAGTTGTCAAATATTTCACAAACAGTTTCACCAATGGATCTCTCTGCAGCTAAGGAATGGATCAGCGTGGCCGAGGATTTTTGTCACCCCACAATACTTCTCGCATATGAAACTTCTCTTCGGATGCTCGCTCAGCACCTCGCCATTTTGCCATCCCTACCCAATCGTCTGCATACTTTCAAGGACCATGCTGAATCCCTAGCAATGGACGCATTTTCCGCTTGTCTCCGCAACCAGTATCTGAAAAAGGCTATCGAGCTGCTGGAGCAAGGGCGCGGCGTATTTTGGAACCAGATTTCTCGTCTCCGCTCCCCTCTTGAAGATGTCATCGCGTCAGGCCAGGAAGGAGAGGCCCTTGCAGAGGAGTTCACTCGACTCTCATCAGAAATACGTGACACCATTCATTCAAAATCTTTAAATCAGCACAATGAGCTGTGCAGTCTTAATGTTGATCTGCAATCTGTAATTACCAAAATTCGCCATTTGCCCGGTCTGGCTCAATTCCTTCCCCGAACTCCAGCACGCTGCCAACGCCGGACCCGTGGTCATCGTGAATGCTAGCCAATATATGTGTGATGCACTCATTGTCTTTATCGACAGCGACCCGGTCCACATCCCATTGCAAATCACAAAGCAGCGTGTTCAAGACATGTCATCCGAGCTTCGATCACTCACACGGCGCGCAAAAATAATGGACGTGAAGAATGATCTTGGTTGCTTCTTGCGTAACCTCTGGGATGAGGTTGTGTCACCGATTGTAAATATCCTACAGGCCACAGTCCGGTGGTGTCCCACTGCCGAATTCACTCTTCTACCGTTGGCACGCTGCTGGTCCGTATCGGAAGGGCCAGTTGAATCTCCCTCATCTGTATATCTCGTCTTACACTCCCACTATGACTGCCCTTCTTCGTGCCAGGCGGAATGTCACGCCGGCAAAGTCATCGATAAATGGGTTTCTCGCTGTTGGACAAGCCACCGCCAAAGGCCAAAGCGAGCTCCATTCTGTTGGCAGCGAACTGGACATCGTCGCCGAGCACATAAAAGAGGTCTCCACGTTCACGCGGCTTGAAGGTCCGGAATCGAGTATTTCTAGAGTTTCGGAAGAGCTCAAGGAGCACGAGTGGGTTCACTTTGCTTGTCATGGCGTCCCAAACGAGGAAAAGCCATTTTTTGAGTCCGCGTTCGCCCTGCGTGATGGACCATTTACGATCGAACGGATTATGGGATGCGAGTTGGATCACCCGGGGATTGCCTATTTGTCTGCCTGTCACACTACTGTTGGATACAATGACGGTCCAGACGAGGTGATCCATCTGGCGTCGGCGATGCAGTTTGCAGGATTTCAGTCTGTTATTGGATCGATGTGGGCTGTGGACGATGAACATACGAAGGAAATCACATCGACGTTTTACAAGAACATGATGGATGAATCTGGACGGCCGGATTACACACGTGCGGCATTCGCACTGAACGAGACGATGGATTCGTTGGGGAACAAAATACCACTTGACCAGCGTATTTTCTATGTACATATCGGTGCCTAGTGTCTATGATGTGCCAGTGAGTCTAACTTTGCTTGCTTTTCCCGTCTCCGCCCTCATCTGCGAACCCCTTGTCTAGGGCCGAATAGCAGAAGAAAAGGATGGACACGCCATCCGCCGGAGCTCCTCTAACGCGTGGGTCGGGACGTCTCGGGGACGCAAGGTGTTTGATCATACTGCCAGGATGCATCGTGACTTTGCATTCAATGGACGATGTTTACCTGTTTCCACCTTTTCCACTCACTTTTTTTCTTTTTCTCTCTACCTTTTCAGGTTTCTTCTTTTGTCTTTCGCTGGGGAGTTGGAATTGTTTTATATCAAAAAATTCGATTTGTAGTTTCATAGCAAGGTTTTCATGACATCGGAACACGAACAATACATATCCAATGACCCATACATATGTGTGACCGACGCTAGTATCCCCCCCCGTCGGCGTTGGAGGCCCTCTGTGATGCCATTTGTCGACGTTGAGCATCTTCGAGCTTGGGACAATTCGAGATGCCGTGTCCGAGACCTGGTGATCAGCGCAGTCCGAGTCAATGATGGCATGATATGTATCACAACAAGATCTTACCACCACAGACTGGACATCCTTTGAGCGATCCGCCCTGGACAGCACGTGGATCTTGGATCGTTTGCAAGAACGGTGGGACCCTGCATAAACCGATGCGCACGAGCGCGGGGTCAGAAACAACACCGGGCGCGAAAAAAAAAAAGAAGAGAGAAACGCACTTCTGACCAGCCTCCATCAACAGATACTTGAGATCCAACAACGTCTGCTCGGGCGTGTTCATGTTGACGAAGGTTGTCGCGATCCCGGTCTTGCCGCTCCGTCCCGTCCGGCCGATCTGGTGCACGTAGTCCTCGATCTCTTTCGGCATCGAGAAGATGATGATATGCTGGATGTCGTTAAAGTCGAGGCCTTTGGAGGCTACGCCAGACGCGACCATCACGTCTTTGACGCCGGACTTGAACGACTTGATGGCGTACTGACGTTCTTCTTGCGCTGTAGGGAGTCAGCGGAACGAAAACAAATATTTTGCGACGACATGCATTTCGAGCCATGGATGGATACCGCTTCGACGCCTTTCAACAAGAGATATTCCTGAATGTCTGCACGAATCGAAGGTGTCAGTCGACTCGCGTACAGAAAGGGGAGTGCACGCACCGTCGACCTCGTTCTTGTTCTCGCTAAAGATGATGACTGGCGGTGCCGTCTTTTGGAGGCACTCTAGGAGATAGACCATCTTGGCCTCTTGCTTGACGTACTCGACGACCTGTAGCACGTCCAAGTTTGCAGCACCCGCACGGCCTACGTTGACGAGCACCGGCCGCACGAGCGACTGCTGCGCAAAATCTTGGATCTTGCGAGGCATCGTAGCCGAGAATAGGAGTGTCTGACGTTGACGCTAAACACATCATCAGAGAGAGAACAACGAGAACAAAAAAAAAAATACCTTGAAGAAACTCATAATGTTCCGGACATCGTCTTCGAATCCCAGATCGATCATCCGGTCCGCCTCGTCCATGCAGAGAAACTTGCAATTGGCGAACCCGAATCGCTTCTTTTCAAGCATGTCAATCAGTCTCCCTGGTGTGGCGACGACAATGTGAAGGCCCTTGTTCAGCACGTGGCTCTGTTCGCCCATGGATATCCCGCCTATGCATAACAGCGTGTTCAGGGGAGGGTATTTGCGGTCTTTGGAGATGGCGGCGGTCCAGGAGAGGACGTTTTCGTATGTTTGGGTCGCAAGCTCGCGTGAGGGACAGAGGATGACACCGACGGGACCTTCCCCGCGGACAAAGGGGAGACGGATTTCTTCCTCGAGCGCGAGCATGATGAGGGGAAGACAGAAGGCGAGGGTCTTGCCGGAACCGGTGAAGGCGATCCCGATCATGTCACGACCAGAGAAGCTATAGGAAGTAGCAAGTGAGCGCACCGAGTCGCATGAAGAAGGGATGATACCTGCGCGGTAGGTATGCCCTGGAGCTGGATGGGTGTGGGGTTGGTAATCTTCTTGGATTTGAGAAAGTCGAGAATGGAATCTGGTATTTTCATGTCCTGAACCATTATGAATCGTTCTCAATCCCTGAAAGGCCGCTCACTTCAAAGTGTTCGATTGGTGGTGGTACGTCCTCGCCATCGACGATGATATGGTGCTTTTCGCGCAACTGTCGGTGCTGATCATCTGTTCGTTCACGGATGTACTTTGGAGGTCTCCATCTGGGCCGGGAATGAAGCCAGGGCGTCGTAGACGGGGAGGGGGGGCTTACGTGGTTTTGAGCGACTCCGAGTACTGTATGCCTTTTGCAAGCTCGAGATCTGAGGCGAGCTTTCGTCTGCTGGCTATTGCAGCGAAGATTTCTGCGTCGGCTTCTTCTTCCTTTTCGACCTCTGTCTTGTTTGCATCTACAAGGGGACGAGGGTGAGGGTGAGGAGGAGGAGGAGGGGGTGACGACGGAACCTTCTGCAGCCTTGCGAGAATGGACCTCTTGAGCTTCGAGGAGGAGAGTTCTCTCCTTTCTTTCCTTTTCCCTCCGTCTTTCCTCCTCGCGCTCTGCATCCTCCTTTTCGAGGAGTTCCTCGAGCTGTTCCCTTGCCTTTTGTCGCGCGTCTGAGGAGGAGAGGGCAGAGAGCTTGGCGAGTTTGGCTTCGCGTCTCTGCGTGACGGGGACGTAGGGCTCATAAGCGTCGTCGTTGTCGAGCCTGTAGACGGACGGCGAAGGCGAGCGCCTCGTAGCGCGACGCTGTCTCGGTGTGGAATCTGACATGTTGGACGGTTGAAACACGACCAAGATGTTCAACGCGACGACGCACCCGCACAGGCGATGTGAGTGGGCCTTTCTCGACTCAACCGGCAGCTTACTTGACTACCCGCAGACAACCCGCTCACAAACACACACATCCTCGTCTCTCCTCATCGCAACAAGCGTCCCTGGCTCGGCCAGACAGAGCCACCCGCCTCGTCCAACCTCCCCGAACATGACGAGAACTGCTATCTCTGCCCGGGGAACGTTCGCGCCAACGGATCGGTCAACGATCGCTACACGGCCACCATGACGTTCGAGAACGACTATGCCGCCGTTCTCCCGCCCCCTGTTCCTGCCGCCCCCGCCGAACCGCATCCCCTGCTGACCGCCGAACCGCTCCACGGCAGCTGCGACGTCGTTTGCTTCCACTCGAGGCATGATCTGAGTCTCCCCACCTTCGCGATCGACGATATCGTAGCTGTCGTGAACGAGTGGACAAGTGTATACCAACACCGGGGCACCCAGGATGGTGTCCGATACGTCCAGATTTTCGAGGCAGGTCATCCTTTTGTCAGAGCCTGCGCTCGGCTCATCGCGAGGTCAGAACAAGGGTGCGATGATGGGGTGCTCTAATCCGCACCCCCACAGCCAGGTCTGGTCTACGTCTACACTTCCCACCATCCCCACAAAGGAGCTGAACAACCTGCGCGAGTACGCTTATTCCCCCGTGGCGACGAACCGCGGGCCAAAGGGCTACCAGAACAGCCCGTGTCTCTTGTGCGAATACGTCACGCACGAGCGCACCGTCAAGGAACGCATCGTGGTCGAGAACGACCACTTTGTCGCGCTCGTTCCATGGTGGGCTTATTGGCCGTTTGAAGTTATGGGTAAGCGCCGTTTCTAGCGTGGCTTCATCTTCTCGGACGCTCACGGTGCCATCTCCAGTGTTGCCATACAAGAGACATATACCCTCCCTGTCTCACTTTTCACCCGAAGAGACCCGTGGGTTCGCGGACGTCCTGTCTCAGATCACGATCCGCTACGACAACATCTTTTCGTGTGCATTTGCGTATGGCATGGGTATCCACCAGCGCCCTCTTCCGCCCGACAGCGTCGATGGGGTTCTCGTGGAAGACCCGGATGATGTTGCACATTTCCACGTCCATTTCGAGCCCCCGTTGCTGAGGAGCGCGACAGTGCGCAAGTTTATGGCTGGGTGCGTTGTTGTATTGTGTGCTCGCCCGCTAGCATTCATAGTTCACTGATAGATATGAGATCATGGCGGAACCGCAACGAGACCTTACGGCGGAACAAGCTGCAGAGCGGCTGAGAGCGTGTTCAGGAGTGCATTACTCAAAGTAGTAGTAGTGTATGTAGAACAAACATCGGACAACAACACTTTGCCTCTGGACGTCGTGCAAATGGACGGTCGAGTGTCCGTGAAACAGTGCAAACGCGCCATCGAAGCGCTCCACGAATACGCGACAAAGCTCGAGGAGAAACGCGCAGAGACCGAGCTCTTCCCGAGCAAATCACAGCACATATGGCTCCAGATCACCACCAAAACGATACACACAGAACGAAAACTGAAGCCGTTCCGCATGTACGTTCTCCTTCTCGCTCGCGATCCGCGTTCACGAGCTAGTTCAGCCCTCTGAAACACCCACTCGTTGATCCGCGGACGTCGGGCGTGTGTCTGATCACCAAGGACCCACAGCGAGAGTACAAGGACCTCCTCGAACGATATAACGTCAAGTTTATCTCCAGAGTCGTCGGAGTGGAGAAACTCAAGGGCAAATTCAAGGCGTTCGAAGCGCGACGACTGCTGCTCAAGGAAAACGATCTATTTCTCGCCGACGAGCGAGTCATACCCCTCCTACCCCGCTTGCTCGGTTCGAAATGGTTCGAGGCAAAAAAGTGCGTCGCTCTTTCTTGACTGTTTTTTTTTTTAACCAAAAAAATCAGACAACCCATACCTGTCTGTCTAACGCGGAAAGATCTCAAAAGCGAGCTCGAGCGGGCCATCGAATCGTCTTATATGCACCAAAATAGAGGGACGTGCACGTACGTACACTTTGTCCATCGTGGCGAGCGTGCACAATGACGTGTGATGTCAGGTCTGTGAAGATTGGACTGCTATCGCAAACGTCGAAGGAGGTGCAAGTGAACCTCGAGACTGCCCTCCCAGCTATCATCGGTTGCATCAAGGGTGGCTGGGACAACGTTCAGAGTCTACACATCAAGACGAGCACGAGCATCAGTCTACCGATATGGACATGTGAGCTTGGAAGCGATGAAGGTGGGAGATGGAACGGGTTGATCGCGGAGGAAGCTGAAGAAGAAGAAGAGAACGAGGAGGACAAGAAGAAGAAGAAGCGGCAGTTGGTGGTGGCAAACACAGAGCAACCAAAGAAACGACCCAAAGTGTCAAAGTAGTACTACCATGTTGTCCGTTCCCAAAGTGCTCTCGATCGAACCCCTCGACAATGCACACTCAAAGTGAGTGATGCCCAACAACGCCCGACGCTCCTGAGCTTGTAACCAGGTTCGTCGCATTGACGAAGATCCAGTACGAAGACCAGGACGGCGTCAAGGTACGCTCACCCACGCAACGACGGGCACTAACCACCCACCGGGCACGATCAGCGCGTTTGGGAATGTGCCGAGCGCAAAGCCATCTATGGAGCCACCGCAAAAGACGGTCAGTGTCCCTCCCTCAACATCCAAATTACTTTCGAATCGCCCAGCCGTCACCATCGTTGCCATCCTCAAGTCCAAGACGAACGCGTTCCCGCTCTCCACCGTCATCATCGAACAGTACCGTCCCCCGCTCGATAAATACGTCATAGGCACGCCCAAGTTCTGTCTCTCATCCCCCTTGCTCACACATCCTCCCTCAGAGTTTCCAGCGGGTTCGTGTTCATGGTATTCGTGCTCCAGCTGACCACCCTCACCTCCCCCCTATAGGCCTATTAAACGCGCCTACTCACATGGGCGGCCCAGAAGAACAAGCAGTGGTCGCGGCCCTACGCGAGTTGGAGGAAGAGACGGGGTACAAGGCGACCCTCCAGGACGTTATCGAGTGCACGCCCAACCTCGCTTGCGACCCAGGTGCGCTGTGCGCGCATACTTGGAACTCACTGACGTCCTTGATCCTAAAGGTATGACCACGGCCAAGACGAAGCTCGTCGTCGTCAAAATAGAACTCGAAGACGGGATGGAGTATCCAGAACCCAATCCGGATCCGGGAGAGCACATCGTCGTCAGGGTTGTGGAGTTGACCCGACTGAAGCGTGTGTTGCAAGGTGTGTTGTCTTCCTCAGTCTGCGAGGGCTGGATGATATTGTGGTGTCTTCTTGAAGACTATGAGCAAAAGGTCTGCGCAGTTTTCTCCTCTGCTCTGTTTCCATCTGACGCTCGACGCACAGGGCTTCATCGTAGATGCCAAGTTATCCCTCCTTGCATCAGGGTATGACATTGCAGAGCAGGTCGGAAATGGACACCTCTAATGTCGCTAGTAAATTACACAGCGTCTTAGTGATGCGCCTTTTTCGATCTGTTGATGTGTGCTCTCAGTTTCTGCTGCTTCTCCCTCAACGACGCCTTCTTTTTCCCCCTGACAGCCCCGCTGCTCAGTATCATCATGATCGGCTTGTTCCTCGCCTTCTCTCTATTCGTCGAACTGCTCGGCGTATCTTTCTTCTTCTTTCCCTTGAGCGAACCAAACTTTTCACGACCTTCACGACCTTTTTCGATGGATGCGATGCGCTCTGCGTAGTCTGATTTGGCCCTTTTGCGAGGACCTAGGATGTCGTTCTCGGATATGAACGCGTCCGTCAATCCCTCACCAGAGGCTGCCTTTTTGGAGGCTTCCAAGGCGGCAAGTTTGCGTTTGGCCGCGGACCCACCGCCACTTTCGACAGCCTGCGCTGCAGCTTTGACCCGGAGGTCATTTAGCAATGCGAAATCGGCGGGCGTCAGAATCTGCCACGCTCGTCAACATCATTCATAACGGGCGAATTCATCTTACCTTGGTAGTAGCCAGGGTCGACGTCCGGTTCACGTCCTCTGATTCTTTAGTTCGAACCGATGGCGTCTTCTTCTCGTCTTCGCTGTCCGACACATCAATGTCCTCGCCTTCGGAACTAACGTCGATCCACCCTTCCGATTCGGACTCGGAATCCGACGAGTCTGTCTCGACGTCCCAGTTTTCCCAACCTGCCTTGTCGTCGTCGTCCACCTCGCCTGTCTCTTCTTCGCGCAGCTGTTTGAGGTGATCTTCCAAGAGCTGCAAAAGATGGTCTTACACTCTAACGAGGGGTGAAAATGTGAGCACACGCACGGAAAGTCCCTCGATGTCTACGGCGGCGTCCGCCGAGTGTCCGAATGGCAAAGGCTGCCGACCGCTGCCCATTCCGATGGTTGCATCCTTGCCCTGAAGACGGCAACGATCAGCCACGACAAAGCAGAAAACGCTAGACTGACCCTCTCCCGTCGCGTCAACATCCCTGGGTTGACCTCTCGATAGAGTTGCAAGATGCTTCTCGCAGCGGCAGTGACGGCCTTGTCCCTGCTCTTCCGGTACTCGACGAGGTCCCCGAGGAGATCTTCCTCCATGGCCCAAGGCTGCCGCCGACATACTTCTCGGATGGAGTTGATCCCTGCGGCGATGACTTCGCTCCCGACACCTGGATGGACGAACTCTGCGGCGAGCTTTTTGACGACGGGGGTGAGCGCGTCTGGGGGGGTGAGGTCGTGTACGCTTTGTGCGAGGGCAACGAGGATGGCTGGAACGCGAAGTTGATGATGGGTGAGGTATTTGAGGATGTAAGTATAGAAAGGAATGACGAAGAGTTTGTGAGTGCCCATGACACGGGAAAGGAGCTGCATGAGGAGGATCTTGTGGTCGAGGGAAAATCGCTTGTCGTACCGACTGAGATTGTCATAGAGCCTTTCGGCAAAAGATTGTGGATCATTGAGGAGTTGCAGGGCGGGAAAGTTGGGGTTAGAGGAGACAGACGGCTTGTTCTTTTTCTATAAAAGTTTAGCCGGGAAGAGAGAAATGTTCACGTTGACAGACACCTTTTTCGCGGCGGTGAGTTGCTTTTGGAGCTTTTTGTCGGCACTGCGGGTTTTCTTGTTGATCTCACGACGGTGATGGAGTGATTTAACATCGACCTCCTGCGGCAATTGTGAGGGGGACTCGATGACGACAGAAAAAGAACTGCTCACCTGGTCTGAGCCGTCGTCGCTGTCGTCGTGGTCGTCGTCACTCCCAAGGAAAAAGTGAAGGGATGCGCTCTGCACTTTGACGACGGGATGAAAGCATCCGAGGACGATGATGGACACGGTCTTTGGGTCCGCCCATACGCCCTTTCTCCAGAGCTCCTTGGTCAGGATGACGGCCCACATGGGGTCCTCTGAGTTGGTCCCAGTCGCGCGGAGTTTGCCCTTGTCGCCGAGGACGTCGGCATCCATGCCACGTTCGACCATGGCAAAGAGCATGGCTTGCACTGCGCGGTTGAGCTTGTGGTTCTTGGTGCGAAGGTTGGCAGTGCGGATGTCGGAGAGGATGGTCTTGCGGATGAAGGCACGGAGGGACGAGGAGGTGGTGCGGGGGAGGAGAGGAAAGAGAGACTTGAGTAGACTGTATGCGGTGTGAGAGATGAGAGAGAGAGAGAGAAGGAAAGGACAGACTCGATGGAAGAGATCACGTTTTTGTTGCGGAGGATGACAAGGTTCTGGACGAGTGTCTTGCGGGTGTCCGGTGCGAGAGTGGCATAGTTTTCGAGGACGAGGCTGGATATATGCGCAGGAAAGTCGGCGGTCTCGTTCGGATAGCAGACGGCGACTTGTGCGATGAACGTGACGAGTTCTCTGAAATGAGCGGCGTTTTCGTCTGGATTGACGACGAAGAGCTGTCTGATGCTGTTGTAGTGGTTGTACTGTTGCAGAAACTCTTCCTTGTAGCCCGCTGGGTCTCTTTTGATCAGGTTTTGTAGCTGTGGAAGATTCGCGGTCAGGAGGACTCCTCGTCCCATCTCAAGGTATGAATTCGCTTAGTCATCTATTCATCTACACTCTCCGTCGTCGCCGTCGTCGGTGCATCGCGACTTGGACCACCACGACCACGACCATGACCACGTCCACGACCACGACCACGACCACGTCCCCGCGTCCCACCCCGACCACCACCACGCGCAGGTTGCTCTCCGTCGTCGCCCTCAGCCTTGCCCTCCGTGGGCTTATCCGAGTCCCATTCACGATTCGGTGCCTTCTCCATCTTCCGTCGTGCGTTCTGTTCGCGCGCACGGTCGACGCCCTGCTGCACCTTGCGTGTCTGCACCTGCTTGACACGCTCTTCTTCCTGCGTCTTTCTGAACGCGTCCTCGTCCGCCTTGACGTCCTGGGTGCATCGTGAACACGACTGTTTGGCGGGTTACGGGGGTGCTTTAATTACCAGACGTCGCTGCTTTATCTTTTCATTCTGCTCCTTTATGCGCTGCATGCGCTCGGCGAGCTCCTCTTCAGAGGGCTTTTCCTGTAATCAGTGCTTAGTTGAACACAGCACCGTCTGTGAGGCGCTGGAACGAACGCGCTGTGGACCGCCTGTCTTCACGCGTTCGAGGTTCACATACGGTTTCTTCTTCTCTGGCTTTGGGTCGTTGTCCGCCGGTGCCTTGTCAAAATCGAGTCCGAGCGAGTTGGTGTCTGTCATCAAGTCTTGATGTGATCTTCCCACGCTTGCCCTCCTCATCATGTCCCTCTCCAACAAGCTCTTTGTCGACGACGATGCCTTCGCCAACGCAATCCCCGCCAGTCGCGTCCTCATCCGCGTCGACTTCAACGTCCCCATGAAGGACGATCCCAACAACGGTCGCGTCATCACAAATCCAGCCGTACGTACCCGATATCCTATCGCCCTCCCCCCGCTCATCTCCCATCCCACAGCGTGTCGTCGCAGCCATCCCCACCATAAACTACGTCCTAGATAGAAGTATGTCTGATCTCCCCCGCACTCCTCCCCTCTCATTTTCCTTTCCAGAGCCCAAGGCCGTAGTCCTCATGTCCCACCTCGGGCGTCCGGATGGCAAGCGCTCAGCAAAGGACTCTCTCAGGCCCGTATCAGAGGTCCTCTCTGCAAAGCTCAACAAGCCCGTCATCTTCCTCGATGATTGTGTCGGCCCCGACGTCGAAAAAGCTGTCAATGGTGCCCCTGACGGTGCCGTCATCCTCCTCGAGAACCTCCGCTTCCATGGCGCCGAAGAGGGCAAGGGTCCAGATAAAGTAAAAGTCCCGAGAGACATCGTAGACACCTTCAAGAAGCAGCTCACCGCTCTCGGCGATCTTTACGTCAACGATGCATTTGGCACCGCACACCGCGCTCACGCTAGTATGGTCGGCATCGACCTCCCAAAAAGGGCCGCTGGTCTCCTCATGAAGAAGGAACTTGAATACTTTGCCAAGGTCCTTGAGAGCCCCGATCGTCCCTTCCTCGCCATTCTCGGCGGCGCCAAGGTATCGGACAAAATCAAACTCATCGAAAACATGCTCGACAAAGTTAACGCCCTCATCATCTGTGGCGGCATGGCTTTCACCTTTGCCAAGACCATCGACGGAACTTCCGTACGTAAAGTGTTCCATTCTCTCCTATCGCTCTCTCACGTCACCGGAAAAGATCGGAAAGTCTCTGTTTGACAAGGATGGCTCAGAAAAAGTGCCTGGCCTGATCGAAAAAGCAAAGGCCAACAACGTCAAGCTCGTTTTCCCCGTCGACTATATCACCGCCGATAAGTTCGACAAGGATGCCAAGGTCCGAAATTCCGTACTTGTCGGCAAAACTCTCCCTAATCTGTCCGTGTAGACCGGCAGTGCCACCAAGGAAGAGGGCATTCCCGAAGAGTGGATGGGTCTGGACGCAGGGCCAAAGAGTCGCGCGCTCTTCCGTGAGACGGTTTTGTCGGCCAAGACGATCCTTTGGAATGGGTACGTGTGATAACCCACAGACCCCTAGTGAGCGCACCGACGATCTGCTTACAGACCTCCTGGCGTATTCGAGTTCCCCGCCTTTGCAGGCGGTTCGAAAGATTTGCTCGATGCAGCCATTGATGCCAAGTCGCAAGGCTCTACAGTTATCATCGGGGGAGGAGACACCGCGACTGTCGCAGCGCAGTACGCTGCCGAGGACAAGCTCAGCCACGTCAGCACCGGCGGTGGTGCGAGTCTCGAGCTCCTCGAGGGCAAGGTGAGCTTGTTTCCCTTGGAAATCCTGTATAAGACTGAGCGCATCAAAAGGCCCTACCCGGTGTCGTGTTCTTGAGCGAGAAGTAGATAGATTTGTGATACTATAGACGGTTGGCACAACACGTGTAATTGTATATGGAACCAGGTCGCTCCTCGAATCATAAATATATTCTGTTTTTATTGAAGATTGCCAGTGACACCATCGGACATGTCCCAACCTGGCACATCAAAGCAACCCACCGCAGGAAGTAAGCTCGTTCCTCCGTCATGAACGCGACGCGCTAATGTCTCTGCGCTCCAGAGTCCACCACTAAGCGCAACATCGCCGAGCTCCAAGAGGGCGCAAATGCTACGGACGACGGATCCATGAACAGCGCTCGCAAAGTCGCCAAGAGTGAGCATACCGACTCACATATTATACCACCCCAAGCCTGATCGCGCCGACAGTCCACCCCTTTTTCACCAAACCCGTGCCAGAGAGCGGCGCGTCCTCGGCCCCCTTTCAATGGCTCAAACCCGCGCTCGGACCCAACCGCACGTGTCTACACGGCGTCCACCTCGACGTGCCTGCACGTCCCAACGTCGCCTTGTTCGACCTCGACGGGACCGTCATCAAATCGAACCATAAGAACCGTGGCAAGGGCACCGACGCGCTCAAGTGGGAGTGGTGGCGGCAGTGTGTGCCTGCGAAACTCGAGGAGCTGCACCGAGACGGGTGCGTGTTGCAGTGGCTGGATGTGAGATGTTACCGACGTCGTCGTCAACGATAGATACGCGATCGTGTTGATTTCCAACCAGAACCTGCGACAGGCAGCGCTGCAAGACTGGAAGAAAAAGATTCCTCTGATTGCAAACGCGGTAGGCTGTGGTTCTCGTCCTTTACCCTCCCTTCCCTCTCATACCCCAAAGGTGCCGGATGTACCCTTTCGTGTGTTCGCTGCGTGTGCAAAGGACGGGTACAGGAAACCGATGCCCGGTATGTGGTATGAGCTCGAACGCATCTTTAAAGAACAACAAGTCGACATCGGTACGTGGGGACGTTGGGCAGCGTGCTACTACTGGAATGGACACTCACAAGACGTGACTACAGACAAGAAGACTGCATTCTTCGTCGGCGACGCTGCAGGACGAGCAGACGATTTCGCTTCGACGGATCGAAAATGGGCCATCAATATCGATATCCCATTTCATACTCCCGAGGTCTGTATCTGCGTCCGCTTCACTTGTGCCCGTCTCTCATACGACGCACGGTAGGAGTACTTCCTTGGTCTCTCAAAGGCCCCCTACAAACTCCCCGGATTCCACGTGTCCAATCTCCCAACGTGTATGCTAGACGCGTTCCCCAAAGCCGTTTTCGAGCGTTGACGTTCCGCTTGTTCTTGGCAGTGACAGACGTCCTTTCCCCAGCGACGACAGAAATTGTTTCCAAATCGGCTCAATTGGAAGTAGTTCTCTTCACAGGCTTTCCTTGCCTCGGAAAATCGTCCTTTTACCGCAAGCAATTTTTGCCTGCCGGATATGTGCACGTCAACCAGGATACCTTGGGAACTAGAGCCAAATGCGTAAAAGCTGCAGAGGAGGCTCTCAAGGATGGCAAGTGCTGCGTGATAGGTGTGCTCGCCGATACTTTCCCTATTTGTGCGCGTAATCATCGAGACCAGATAACACAAATCGAGATACCGCGACACGCAAGTTTTACATAGATCTGGCCAAGAAATTCGGCGCACGAGCACGGTGTTTCCTCTTTGAGGGTTCTATCGACCTTGCATGGCACAACAACCTGTACCGCGCATATAACCAGCCTCCGTCACAGGTGAGAGCGCGTCGTCATGCACATACCGCGCTTTTTCGCTGACTCTCTAGCCGACTGACTAGCCTTCGAGAGATCTCCTTCCCTACCTCGCGTTCATCGGCTTTCGCGACAACTATGAAGAACCGCAGACAAGCGAAGGATTCATAGAAGTGACTAAGGTAAATTGGGTTTTCGAGGGCGAAGAAGAGGCCAGGCGAAGGTGGAACATGTGGTTGCAGATCGACGGCAAGTAAAATTGTATGACGAGACCTATACGTACGATTAAGCTACGATCTCTCTGATTAACACTTGTCTCCGATCGGAGTTACAGTTTGTCCTCTTGCCCGAGTCCACTCAGGTCTTTGGTCGCTCTGCACGGTCGGGTGAGCCAGTGACGGATGAGGAGGGACAACATCGCGCACTCTACCGGAACACCGAGCACGTCGATCGCGTCGATCCGCGTCAGCTCGTCCTCGTCCCCGCTCTGGTTCGACTCGATGAACACCTACGCACGTTCACCAAAACACCACGACACCGACAGCCAGGAGAAACTTACATGTAAGCTGTTCACGCACGTGAACCGCACAAACTTGAGTGTCACCGGTCGTCCATCCCGCGCGTCCTCCCGGCTTAACGTCACGATCTGTGCAAAGTCCCTGTCTTTGGCGTCCTCGACGTCCGTAAAGCTGATCACGGGCTTGTTCACGAGCAGCTTGAGCATCTTGGGCCCACGCTCGGGCGCAGCCGATGATCGAAGGACGAGCGTGCGTATACGCACGGCTTGGTTGAACTGCCAGTGGTTGGTGGGGGGGGATCCGAGTCGTCGCACAAGCCGTCACCTAGATTACTGCTATGATTTGGCAGATCGACTTACGTGAATGTTCAAGAGCAGCTGGGCGTCTGCGCTGCTCTCGAGGTAGACGTTGCTCGACGTGTTCGGTTTCCTGTCCGCGAGGATCGACTTGAGGTCGTGCGCGGGCTCCTCGTTGAGACAGTTTAGCTGGGAGACGTCCAGGTGCTCCAACAGCGAGATCTGCCCCAGAAAATGGTCAGTGAGATGATCTGCGAGAGAAGGGGCGAAACGAGGCTCGGACATCGTCTTTTGTTGTAGCCATGGGTCAAAACAGAGATACAATAGGAGGTATTTACTACGAATACGAGTCGCTAACCACGTCAGATATTACATGACTTCTCAAGTAAAAAGGTAGTGTGCACTAGACGATCACACACTCGTCCTTGGCTTGCTGGCGTGTGGGCCGTCCAACGTTAGATCGTTTGTTACCCATCCGCTTCATCTCTGTTAATCGATTCATCGCCCGCTTGTTTCCTTGTGCTGTGGCACAATCACATCCATCAGCTATCCACAGTCTAAGGATAACAACATACCTGCCGCTCGCATATACCACCGCTTCGCAAATTCAATGTCCTGCTTTATACCAATACCTACCTCTGCATAATAGCCCACCGCATACTCGGCCTTGCTCAATCCCTTGTTTGCAGCCTTACGTGCCCATAGATACGCCTCCGAGTCACTTTGTTTGAGAACACCCTCACTTCCCGTTAGATACCATCCGCTCAAAGCAAGCTCAGCCTCCGAATAACCATTTTCCGCTGCTTTGGTGTACCACGCTATGGATCTCCTGGGATCCACAGGGCACGTGAGCGCGCCATATTCATAGCACTGTCCGAGTTTGAACTGCGACTGGATATAACCCAAATGCGCCGCTTGCGTATAGAGTTGTTTGGCATACGCAGGATCGTGAACGACGAACTGAGAATTGGGCATCTCGTGAAGCATGGCCAGTTCGTGCAACGCATGTGGATTTTCCACGTCCGCTTGTTCAGCTGCGCGCTTGAGCCAATTGATGGCTTCCCGGGGATTTTTCTGCTCGCCAAGAGAACCAAGTAAGAGGATCATTCCAAGTTTATACATTGCAGCCGTATCTCCGAGTGAAGCTGCCTTGCGATAGAAAGCAGCAGCCCGTGCGGGGTCTCGCCGTGTTCCTGCTCCAATTTCGTTACAGACTGCAACGCGATACGCGGCCGACGGGTTGTTTTGCTTTGCTGCCTGCAGATATAAATGGTACGCCCGCTCGTGATCTACTTGTAGACCAAGCATTCCTGTGCCATGACAGTTGGCGAGGAAGAACTGGGCCTCATCATATGGTTCATTTTGCGTCGCAAGTCTCCGGACCGTTTTCAACGACTCTTGGATGAGCAAATCCCTATACCTTTTCACAGCTCTCTGGTCTTTCGCATCCTTTCCAATCTTCTTAGCAGCTTCAATGAGGTACTTGGCGTACAGGAAATGGGCCTCAGGGTCAGGGTCTGCTTTGATACGGTGGCGGTATTGGTCAATGTACTCCTTGGTATAGGGAGGAGCGGTGAGATCCACTGCCTTCGTTTTACGGGTTGAAAGATCAACTGAAGCTGTAGTGCCGGACCGATGGAGAGAAGCTCCAGATGCACGCATCTCGAATTCAGGATCATCAAATCCTTGAGGGAGTGTGGGCGCTGGACCATATTGTCCTGGACCGGGTGGACCGGGTGGACCCGGAGGTGCTGGAGGTGCTGAGTGATATCCACCGGTTGGTGGTAGATATGGCATAGATTGGCTCGCTTGGAGACGTGTTTGGCCATAAGGATTAGGAGAGACGTAGGTGTTCATCGGCGGTTGTGTGGGAGGAGGGCCCATACCAAGCACGTTGGAGGCAGCGGCGTACAGTACGTCATATTCACCAGGTGGTGGTGGTCCAGGGTGGGCATGTCCGTAGGTCGGCGCCAAGTTCTGCTGAGCACCTTGCCAGCTCGGCTGAAACTGTCTTTGTTGGTTGTATGATGGTGCCGCAGATGGACTACGGAAGGAGGGAGGGGAGGTTTCGAAGGAAGGGTGCGCACTGGCAGGCGCAGATGCAACATCATCATAACTGTACATGCTTACGATATCGACGTCAGCGCCAGGCTGTGGCTCTACGCCTTCAGGGTAGCCAACAATGTTTCTGTTCAAGGACGTCTCATTTAGATTAGGAGTATAATGTAGCGTATTGGCGTGTCGGGGGTGAGAAAACGGCCTTTGTGCGGTAGCCTGCATTGACATGGATGTTCCGGCGCGAGGAATGGGATCGTAACCGAATGACATGGCGCTATGTCCACGAGGAATGGCATCATTTATGCGCATGGCGTTCATGCTATCAACAAGGGCTGATGCATCATGGTGATTGGGTGGTTGGGGGCCGACATGATCAGGGAAGGGGCTATACTCCGGTGGTGGTGGTGAAGGTAGAGAAGGGACAGAATGGTTAGCGTGACGCATGAAAAGGGCTGCTGAAGCAGAGAAACGTGGTTAAGAAGGGTCGTCTATCGGATTCCTGGGGCGGACGTACGCGGGGGTGCATAGAAGTCATCCTGGAGCTCGCCAGAGGCATGGGGAGGATTTCCTGGTACCCAATTTTGATGACCATTGGGATGAAAACTTCCAGGAGCGAGATGAACATCTGTACTCGATTCACCTGCTGAGATAGGACCGAACTCGTCCGTTTCGTTCTCTGGAAGATCGTAAGCAAGACCCGACATTGAATGTGGTATTGGAGGTTCAGCACGACGTGGACTCGGCTTTCAGACCTTGGGCTGGAATTGCAAACAAGTTTTAAAGGGAAGGTAAAGAACTGGAGAGACTCACGAGCAACCCGCCAGTCGAGGCAACGTTCTCAATCAAAGGATTCCCACACAATATATGTAACATAATTTACTAGTAGTACGCTTTTTCACTTACTTACGGTAAAAAAGCTACTCCACGATCCCGGACATCGCATCCGACTGGTCCTCATGCGCATCCTTGGCTGGCTGTTCTGCCTCCTCCTTAGGCTGGTCGTTGATGTGTTGGTCAACATCTCCTTGATCCGACGGATGACTAGCATTGGGGTCTTCCAGTTTCATCTCCACGTCCCCCGGCTGCTCCACCGAGCTTCCCATCCATCCCCACTTCTCAAACACCCGCTCAATCCGCTGTCGCTCCAGCCCTTCGGTGGTCTTTCGAACCTTGACGGTAATCTCTCGCCTTCGCTCCACCGATGCCTGCCTGCCTGCCTCATCCCCTAGTGTCCCATTGCCCCACTTGATCCATCGTTGCTGCCACCCATCCTCTTCTGGGTATGCGGCTTGCACGGTTTGCGTTTCCTCTTCTTTTGGCAGGTCCTCGACCAGATCCCAGTTCTTTGGCTGAAAATTCCTAAATTGTACCTGTCCTAGTGTGGTGCTTGTTTCCGGGCCCTGCACCTCAACAGGTGACCGTTTTCTCTTGGTCCCATTCGTACTCGCGTACCCATTTGCCAATGTTTTCTTATTCGGTCTTTCGTGTTCTTCGTCGTCGCTTGTCGTGCCTGCCGCTAGTCGGACACGCCACCTCAGCTCCCTTGCAAGCGCTGGTGCATCTTTGATTCTATCTGTAGGAACCTGTTCTTTGGCATCCCGTTTGGCCGATTCGGTTCCTCGTTCCATGACTCGTGTCTCGGAGACAAGATGCGAGCAAAGAGCTTCCAGCGACTCCAGAATTCGAGGCGATAATTCGTCTCTCGCCTTGAGATCGCGCAGATATTTGTCCGCCACGTACCAGCACAATCTGAGACAGGCGAAGGTTAACCGTGACGTCCAATGGGCAGAATAAATATTTATACTTGGTGAAGTGAGGAAAACGGAATTTCTTTGGTACATGCGTAACGTCTTCGATCTTAACTACTTTGAGTTCTGTCCATGTCCACCAGGTAAGTTTTTACGGGACATAGACCTGAAGCTTCATACTCACGCGTGGCGACATTGTACGAATGCAAAAAGTTGCCTCCAAAAACAAGCGAATCCGTTGGCGTGTGCTGAGAATTTCTGTAGCTGTGCAAACCGATGGAAAGTAACAGACTCACGACAGCATGTATCCATCCTGTGGGGATGATCATAGTATTGCCTGGATGAAGGGTGACCTTGACAACTTCGTCGACCATATCACCTAGCCATGTAGTAGTTTGCAGTTCCGTTCCAGACCATCGCTCGTATGCAGCCAAATTCGCAGGGGTGGGACGAATAAAGTAAAAAACCTTGATGCGAGAGATCAGAGAGATGAGACGAGAAGTTTAAACAGACGCGTACCTTGCATCCCTTGAGAATGTGATAATACACTGACGAGCCAGCAAAGTCAACATGCCAGTCCTACGCCGGAATCAACATTGTCCCTGGAGATGAAATATTAAAAATTACCGTCCAAGCGGATGCAACACCCATCAAGCAGTATAGTTGAACCTTCGGATATGGATGACCCTTCCCTCTTCGCGTACTTGGCCAAAATTTATCTACCCAGTCCAATTCACGGACTAGTCGTGGCGGCAATACTTGATCCGCGAGTGCCGTTCCGGAGATTTCAAGCGAAATTACGTTCCGCACTTTGTCTCTGGCCGAGGGTTCTTTGTTGTAGTACTCCGCCCATCTCCCTAGGGTCCAACCCGGAGTGTTTGACTGGGTTGCGACATCTGCAAAAGGCACATGAGTAACTGACGCAGGTTGAATCGATGACCATACCTATGACTTCCAGGGGGGTCTCGTGCCCCACGATATCCGCGACATCCGATACCGTGAAGTTGGCATCCGGCATTTTCATCCCGAGCCCATCTGGATCCTCGATGACGATGGGCTCCCGCATTGCACTTTCGTCGCTCTCTACCCACTCGATTCCGACCTCTGACCCCGCCATCCGCCCAAACTCGTCATCCTTGATTGCTTTCGACTGGATGACTCGCAGCCACCTACTCGGGTCAGCTTCTACACCCGCGTTCAGGTTGGCGTA
The DNA here is from genome assembly GCA_038090155.1 of Rossbeevera pachydermis. Lineage (NCBI taxonomy): Eukaryota > Fungi > Basidiomycota > Agaricomycetes > Boletales > Boletaceae > Leccinum > Leccinum pachyderme. The sequence goes on from JBBPME010000259.1 coordinate 30,387, forward strand.
GTCGGGCTGCGCGCGTTTGCGTGCCGATTTGCGGGCTGGCGGTTTGAATGTGATTGTCCGAGAAGGTTTCTCGAGGACACACGATTTGCAGTACCTATTCGCATGCGTCACACATACACATTATTACAGCCGTTCCGGCAATAGCTTAAGCATAGACTTGCCATTTGTCGATTGTCTCGACGTCCGTGCCATTCCCCGCGCACACCCAATGATACCAGGTCTTACAAGCGTCGCATCTTATCCAGTTTTCCTTGGAGACCGTGGACTGCAAATCAGCAGGAAGGTCTTTACATGCAGGGCAGGTGTCTTCTTCCGACGACGCAGGTTGCACAGAAGTTTCTGGAACCAGCTCTTGTGATTCTTCTGGGACTTGCACTGGTGGCTCCAGTTGTTCGTCGTGTGTAGCAGGTACTGGCGTCAGTGATGACCTCGCTGACAACGGAGAGAGAGATTCTAGTTGCGGGCTCCGTTCGCGAGATTTTTGAGTGTTTGAACGCGCTGTTCTACGTTTATTGTTGCGAGCCATGTTCAAGCGGAGACTAGCTGGGCACTATGTATGATGCTGAGTGCGCATCTCACATAAAAAAGTCCACCGGCCAAAGTCGAGCGGCCTTCGGGGGAATGAGCTTCCTTATGTAAACATTTCCTTTTCCGTCATGTGGTAAGGTTAGACCTCCATAAACCACCAGACATCACCCGGGAGTTACTCTCGCTCGTGAGATATGTGTTCATCTCATGGTAGTCAGGACCGCGGACTCGCTAGGCTATCAGTGTTCGAAGGTCACTGTTTTTGATACAGTTCATATAATGCCTTGCCGCCGGCCACCGCACCGGTTGACCCAAATAACTGCTGACAGAAGATGGAAGCCACGTATATTTTCTAAACATCTACGCCTCGGACAGCCACCAGCTCAGCGGCTTCGATCGGAAGGGAACCTTCACTGTCGACTATCATAATGTCATACGATCTTCGAAGGATGGGTGTTTTGTCGATTTGGTGCTAGAAGCACAATCTATCCTTAGATTCTGACGTCTCAGAACCCCCAATGCAATGAAATTCTTTGCCACTTGCCGCGCTTCCCACAGTAAGTCCTGAGTCACCCACTGAACCACTTACAGTCGTCTCTGTAATAACCCATACTCCTCGGGATAGGCCTTGGAGTATGGGTTACTGCAGAGTATGGGTTCTAATAGAGAGCAAACAATGTACAGAAAAAAGTCATGTATATGGATTGTAGTATTGACATTGAAAAAGACTACTGATGTCTGTTTGAAAAAGCTCGTGCACGAGCATCTTTGTGTCCTTGAAGCAAGCCTTTCATATCTGAGTCTATGAACCTCATCTGCCGTGCAAGTGATTATGAGCCTA
>JBBPME010000260.1:0-31435 GCA_038090155.1 Rossbeevera pachydermis
CCCTGACGTCGACACTGACAACGATGATGTCACCTTGCTTCCCCCCTCGCTGTTCATTAATCTTATCGACACTGCTCTCTCAGACAAGATTGCCCTCTCCTCCTCCTCTGACCCCCTTGTCCTAGACTCCCTCCGTGCTATCGAGGGTGATCTCCCCTCTAAATTCCGCTCTCGACTTTCTGACTGGCAATATGATGCTGGTATCCTCACCTACCAAGGACGTGTCTACATTCCCAATGACCTTCAATTGCGCCAATCCATTGTGGCTCGCTCCCATGACCATCTCTCTGCTGGACACCCTGGATACCTCAAGACTCGTCAACTGGTTGCCTCTGAGTTCTGGTGGCCTGGTCTGGCCCACTTTGTCCGGAAATATGTCGAAGGCTGCGCTACCTGCCAGCAAAACAAGGTCAACACCCACCCCACTGCTCCCCCACTCAACCCCATCGCCTCCTCCTGCTCTCGCCCCTTCCAACAAGTCTCCTGCGACCTGATCACAGACCTACCCCTCTCCGATGGTTTTGATTCTCTATTGGTCGTGGTCGACCATGGACTTACTAAGGGGGTGATTCTTTGCCCTACCAACAAAACTGTCACTGCAGAAGGAATAACCAATCTTTTCTTTCACAAAGTCTACATCCGGTTCGGACTCTATGATAAAATCATCTCAGATCGAGGCCCTCAATTTGCCTCAGCTTTCGCCAAGGAACTCGCAAAACTCATTGGATACACCCTCTCCTTGTCTACTGTGTACCACCCTCAAACCGATGGAGAAACTGAGAGAGTTAATCAGGAAGTAGAAACATTCCTTCGCATTTACTGCCATGACAACCCCACCGGATGGGCAGAACACATCTCCCATGCCGAATTTGCCCACAATCACCGCCCCCATTCCGTCACAGGGAAGTCTCCATTCTTTCTCATGATGGGCTACGAACCCCGCTCCTTCCCATCGGTAATCTCCGAGTCCAACATCCCTGCTGTCGAAGCAAGACTCCAAAAGCTCTCTGCTGCTCGAGACGAAGCCCTAGCTGCCCATGAACTGGCTCGTCAAGTAATGAAGGCTCGATCTACCAAGACCTTCAAGCCATTCTCAAAAGGAGACAAAGTCTGGCTGGAAGCCAGGAACCTTCGACGCTCCTTAGCATCCCCAAAACTGGGAACTAAGCGAGAAGGACCCTTCACTATCACCGACGTTCTCTCGCCAATTACCTACAAACTCTGTCTCCCCAAGACTTGGCATATTCATAATGTATTCCATGCTTCTCTTCTATCTCCATATCACGAAAACCTCGTTTATGGACCCAACTTCCCATCACCCCCTCCGGATCTCGTAGGAGGTGAGGAAGAGTACGAAATCGAGAAAATTGTACGACACAAGGGGCCGCCACAGAAGCGCCACTTCCTGATCCGATGGAAGGGTTACTCAGCCGAAGAAGACTCCTGGATACCTGAGAAAGAACTCAAACATGCCACAACAGTTCTGGACTCTTTGTTACGATTTGCTTGTTTCTTTTTCTTTTCTTGTTCTCACTACGGACCACCGAGTCTCTGCGTTCGAACCACGCTTTGACCCTTTTCTTTTCTTCTATGATGACCTAATACCCACAACCCTACCTTAGTCATCATTTCCCCATATGACTCATTTCATTTGTAACCATTACTCATCCGCAGTCATTCTGACTCAGCTTCTGCACTGTGGATTACTCATCTTCCTTCCACCATGTTCCATGGTGTTCCATCAGATTAGTCATCTTCATTTCCCTTGTACCATATAAACCCTTCCATACCGTCCATATTCCCTAAGCTAGATCTCCTCTGTACTCCCTTGTACTTCGGTACTCTCTGCAATCTAGCCCACCCCTTGACAACCCTTCAGTGGGAAGAACCTCTGGAAGTCCTCGTCCTACTTTTGAGTGGACGCTCTCTTCATCCCTCGCCTTGTTACTTTCCACTTGATTAAGTAACCTTCGTCTCGACATTCGATCGAGCGATACCTGCGGTCGTCACCCTCAACGACATCCTTGTCTCTCGTTGTGACACTTGATCATAACGTCTCCTTTGTCCTTGTCACTGTCTTTCTGACAGTACCCTCGTCCTTCCGCGTTATCAGAGGCTACGCTCGTTCCTACCCGGACCAAGCGTAACAGTGGAAGAAGAAAAGAAGGACAAGAAAAGAAGTGGGGGTTCCTACGAATCGTAACACCCCTGGTATAGTTGGGCAGGATGGTTGGCAAGGGTGCGGGAATCCAAAAAGGGCTCAGGACCAGAGGTATATGTGACGGAGGCAATGTGGGCATGCATGTGGTCATGCCCATCAGAGGATTTCTCCTCTTCTTGGTGTTTCTTACCACAACGCTTGCCATGTTTTCCCTTGTCCTTCTTGGCACTGTCGTCGTTAGATGGCTGCTGCTCTTCAAACTTGGGGTCGTCCCCCTTGCGCTTGACAGTACTGATCTTGTGGGCCTGAGGAGCCTTCAGATTCTCCTTCATCTGGCACTGATTCCATGACAGGATCACAGCCTGTTTGATATCAGCAACTGTGGGATCAACGAACTTGCCAGCAGAGTCCTTCTTCTGCGCAATCATCTGTGCAATGACATCCATGGAGGTAGGGAGCTTCAGGAGTAGAAGCATCGCTTGGACTTTGGGGAAAAACTCATATCCTGCATCCTTCAGACACGCGAACAGAGTCTCCACTTTGGAGATGGAGGGAGTGGGATGGGAGGACTGGGCCACCCTGGAGTCCTGCAGCTCTTTGAAGACTGCGAAGGCACCAGAGATGCCAGAGACATCATATTCAGCCTTGAGGGCGAGGACGAGAGTGGTGGCGTTGTCCTGAGCGAAGTGCTTGCTCCGCAGGAATTCAGTAAGATACAACTTGATGGTGCCGGTGATCGTGTCATTGGCCTTGTTCCAGTTTATCCAGAATGTAAGGTCTTCATGGGACATGCGGGCATCGTAGGTGGGTGCTGGGATGGAGAGGACTCAGGTGCTTCCAGTCAACTTAATGTAGGAAGACATGATAGGCTACCAGGCTGACCAGTTGTCACCAGTGAAGATGGGAATAGAGACAATGTTGGAGGTGGAAGACATTGTTGATTCTGTGAACATGAACTAGTTAGCATTCTGAACCAGCATAGGTTCCCCCTATTGGAGGTACAAAACTGTTGCAGCAATAAAGCACTCGGTGTAGGTTTTTACAACCTTTATATGCAGCATTTCCGTGCAACAAAGAACCATCTGGAGCTTAGCAGGTACCGCCACCTGCTCCAACCGCAACCATTCCACTTACACCCCCGTCTACCGGCATGTCGACCGCGATTACTAAGGGAATCCTCGCGATGCCCGCGCCGACCTCGTCCAAGGCTCCATCCTTCAATGGCGAACCGTCCGACCTCCTGGAATTCTTCGAATTCTTCGACGACCTCGGCAAGTTTTGTGGGCTGAGCAACGCGGAAAAATGTAAAATGATCGTGCGCTACGTCGACAGGACCACCAACTTGTTCTGGGTCCGACTCAAAGGGTATGAGAGTCGGTACTATGAGGAATTCAAGAAAAGTATATTCTACCAATACCCCGGCGCTGATGAGGGAGTTCGTTACACTCCTCGTGACCTAGAGCGTGTCGTCTTAGCTGCCTCAAATGTCGATATTTGTACGGAAAAGGCGCTTGTTCATTTCTACCATCGGTTTTCTCCTATCGCCGACTAGCTCGTCGAGAATAAGAAAAGTCTCGGTTGACCAGCGTAACCGCTACTTCTGGCAAGCGTTACCCTCAGCTCTGGGGCGACATATTGAAATCCGTCTCGAACATAAGAAAGCGGATCACACCCGGGAGGAAGCCGCCGACGTCGAGGATGTAGTAGAAGCGGGCCGTTTCATCCTTTCCAACGGTGCCTTTGATGCGGATGGTGGCGATCTTATATCGACACGCATTAAAATTCGACGAGACCGCTCCACAACTATCCCAAGTCCTACAGATAGATTGCCCGCTCCCCGCCACTCAACCGACTCGGACAGCTCGGACGACGAGAACCGTAACCGCCATCGAAAGGACGTTCCCCGTGAGGTTAGCACCAAGCAGGTAACATTTGACTCAGAATCGATTTCGAAGTCGCACATGAGCGAGGTTGAGAATCTCTGCGCCAGATGCACACCCTCGACATCTCTGACGTCAACTACTCGGCGCTCTTCTCCCGCCTTGCGATATTAGCTCCGGCAGTAGCTCAACATTGGGCACCCCCTGCGTTACGTCAGTTAAGCAACGGGTCACGCCTAGCAGGCTTTGCTATTTCTGTGGACAACACTTCGTACGAGATTGTTCCTGTGCGGAAGAGTATATTCGTTGGCCAGAATCTTCGCATCAACGGGTACCTCGCGTTCCCAAGTGGCAGGCGGATGCGCCGTCACCCCACCACCGGATACCTCAAGGACAGCGTGGATGACCAGACCGTGAATACCTGCAATGAATTCATAACTCTCGCTAGTTGTTACAGTCTACGAGGATGTAGTCGATAGGACATTCTTGAAATGTTGATCCAGTCAGCCCCTAGTAGTCACGGTGAGGATTCCCACGGAATGTAGAGTCACCCATGTCCACGTCTACTAGTAGTAGCCTAGAGCGTCAGCCGGGAAAGGGATTTCTCGCCCTCGACGACCCGTTCACAGATGACGACGACCAGCCCTTCGAGTTCTCCTCTGCAACAGTACGACAGCATCTCAAAGAGCAAGTGGCACATTGGCCCATCGCGGCGGATCAGGCGACGACGGAGACCAGCTCGGTGGATGAATCAATATCCACATTTCACCTCGATGACAGCACGAATACCTCCAGGTCAGACCAGGCCAGCGTACAATCCAGCACCTCGCAGCCACACACCCCCGCCGACCAACAGTCGTCACACCATTTCCCACTGTCGGCGCAGCTTGAGGACACACACGGAGAACTTGAACTTCAGCACCCTGCCGTGCACATCGACGTCTCTAAACCGCCAACCACCCGTGTTTCCGTCCTGTCCACAGTCCTGGTCTCAGACGGGGCCGACAGTTCTCGAAAATCCAGTCCTACGCCGTCTGTGTTAGACTTACCAAAGATCGAGCCCTCTTCCTCGCTTCCTGACATCCGGGCATCAGCCTCGCCGCAAAGTCACAGACAGTCTCGTCCCACCGGGCCCACTACATTTCAGATGGTGGTAAGCAAAACGCGTCCACACTTTCTTCCCCCAAAAAATCGCAGAGAGGATCGCAAACACCTCGCAGATTGGGAAGCCATGATGAAGCAGAGTCGGGCGGCAGGTGACGCGTCCTACCCCACACACCGCGTCCTTTTATTCACGTGGGATTTACAGAAGAGAAGAGGCGAATAGCCTTGCAAGAACGCAAGTTAGCTCGCGAACTCCGAATCGAGCAGTCAGCTCACGTGTGGGAGAAGATGATCGTTCCCGATTGGCGCGTCGTACATCGAGATCCGAGCCTTCGCAAACTATGGTGGAATGGAATTCCGACGAAATTGCGTGCCTCGATGTGGGAGCGTGCAGCAGGGAACGCGTTGGCCATAAGCAAAGGTATGTTCGTCGTCGAGTGGCACTGATGACTCTGACCCAGCAGAATTATCTAGATAACTACCGCAGCTGTCTCGCACGCGCAAAAAGGACTCTGACCAGAGAAACACTGCACGCGATCGAACAAGATATACTTGTTACGCTTCCTGGTTTGCATATTTTTAGCCCCGATAGCGGACCTCTCTACCAGGACTTGAAGGATTTTCTTTGCGCATGGGTTGTCTCGCGAGCAGACGAAGGCCTGAAATACGTCCCTGGAGTATCCAGAATAGCCGCCATGATGCTCATCAACATGCCTGCACCGCAGGGCTTCGTGGTTATGAGAAATCTGTTAGAGAGGCATTGCTTGAGATCGTTTTACGGGGGGCCGGACACAAGAGAAGACGTGAGTTTTGTTAACAGAAAACGACACAGTCTGACTGAAGCACAGCAACCAGGTAGAAGCATACTATCGGTGAGAGCCTTGCAATGCCACTCTGCATTATCTCACTTGAGGAGTAGGATATTTGATACACTACTGGCCGACAGCATGCCAAAGAGTGAGTGTGTATCTCCCTATGTGTAACCGTAGTTGAACGGTCTGGTCGCACTTAGTATACTTCAACTTCAAGCAGCATCAGATTTCACCAGCCGCATATCTCCCCAGCTGGCTCATAGCATTGTTTCTTGACCACTTACCTTTCGAGGCATGCGCTAGACTGTGGGACGTAGTGATTCTCGAGGGCGATTCGTTTCTGTTCCGCGCGGCGCTTGCTGTTCTCGCAGTTCTAGAACCGCGACTCTTTTTCCCTGAGCGCGAGGAACTCCTCGAACTACTCAAGTGAGTCGAGATATGATGCTCGACGCTCCCTTCTTGACATGGTTCTGCCCCTTTTCAGCGGCCAGAATAAAGCTGCCATTGAAGTGGCTCGGCGTGATGGGCGTGCTCTCGACGGTGGAAAGTACGAGATATATGGAATCGACGAGGAGACTCTCTGGGACCAGATCGAGAACATGAATGAGTGGTGGAGGGAGACGACGTGGAGGAGATTGACACAGCGTGAATTGCCGGACCTATAGCTACACACGGATTGCACTTGTCATCCTAGGCTATCATCATCTAATGCCGTTCTATACAATGCATACATCTTTCTTCGATTTGTATCCCTGGTATCCTCTGCGCTCGCGATGGAAAACAACTTTTTCAAAATAGCTTGTCGCAATGTGCTTGGAGGCACTGGGGCGCCTGCCTCTACGCAGGCGTTGGAGAGAATTGTAGGATATACAGAACGTGCGATATCTGCCTCCTTTAGAGGACCCGACGTCAGCGGTTGCAACGCGGTAAGCAATGGCGTGAACAGCGATTCCTCGAGATGCTTGTACGTCGTGCTTGCGGGTGTGTGGGCGGCGAGGGAAATGAAGGGGGATAACAACGCGAGGATAGGGACGGGCTCCGGCGAATCGGAAGCGAACATGGCCTTTTCTAGTTCCTCCAGGTATATTTCTGCCAGGTGAAAGGAAAGGCCAGCTGGCACGCGTATGTCTGTAGAGCTGGGGGAAAGAAAGAGCCCGGTCGGTTTGGGAAACAAGGCCTGGAAAACGGAACGTACCAGAGAGGACCACCGACGTCTGTGAGTATAGAGGAATACTCTCCGAGAGAAGAAGGGTCCCATTTGGCTCGTATGAGGAGCCTAAAGGAGGCATTGGTGAAACGGCGGACGAGCATGTAGTACTTGTCCATTCTGGGAGACGATACGATTGAACGGGTGATGGGGGAAAAGGCACGCGTGCAGAACATACCGTAGACGGTCTATCCCGTTCCACTCCCTGACTGTCGTGATCCAGAAGCCCCGGAGGAAACTTAGCGAAGCCGAAACGCTGGTGATGGTGAGGAGGAGCTGGGCCAGTTCCTGGGCAAGGTCTTGTTGAACGCGAGGCTTGTCGGACATCCAGAAACCTGAAAATAAAAATTGGCGTGATGACGGGCAAAAAAAAAGAAAGAATGTGTGCTTGCAATAGAACAGTCCCTTCCACAGCTTAGCGATCTCAATTTCTGAGAGGGCATTGTTTTCGGGGTCGGAGAGGAAGGAAGCGAGGTGTTGGACTGCCTTGTCCCTCGTTTTCTTGTCTGTAGAGACTGTCAGTAACCAATCCCACCAAGAATAACAAAACAGACCAGAAGACGCGAGGTATTTGGCCAACGGCGGGGAGGAAGACATGATGTGGATCGGATCGGGATGCGGAAGTGACCGTGATTAACGACGACGACGACGATATGAGAGGTCCGATCACTTGTCATGGTCAGTAACCCGCCCGCGCCGTCACCGAGCGCGCTCACTGACGACGACAGTCCTCGACGTCTCACTTGGAAAGCCCGCCGAGGGGGTCAACGTCAGTCTCCAGGTTTATCGCAATAGCGAGGACTTTGGTGTCTTCGATCCTGTCGCTCAACAGTTGGTTCGCTCTCTTCGCGCCGTCCATTGGTATTGACATGTCCGCATTCTAGCGTAACCGACGCAGATGGTCGCTGCATGAACCTGCTGCCTCCACGCGACTCCGAGGCAGCGAAACAGTCACCCCAGTTCCAGATCTCCTCAGGCATCTACAAGATCGTCTTCAAGCCACAGGAGTACTTTGAGAAGACGGGCAGAAAGTGTTTTCATCCCTGGATCGAGGTCGTCCAACTAACGTGCGCACGTCCATCTTACTGATAGAACTTGTCGACAGATCCCCTTCCGGGTGGACAATCCAGACGAGCACTACCACGTTCCCCTCCTCATTAGCCCATACTCGTACACCACTTATAGGGGCAGTTGATTCGTCAATACGCATACACTATGGTACGAGTACTCTCGCGTATTGCACCCCCTTTATATGCACCCCCCGCATCGAAGACTTGACGGTCTGGACAAACATGTCCCGATTCTTCCGTAGTTCTTCCGCAGCCTCTGCGCGCGACCTCGTTAGCAAATGCGTATCCCAGTCATGTCACACTACCTTTGTTCAGTGGGTCATCCGCATTTGGCTCCAGGAACAGGTACTGCAGTCCGACCATCACTGAGGTCAGATTTAACACTGGCTTCCAGTCTTCTCGCAAGATGTTCAGGCAGACATTGCCTTCTAGATCGACGTTTGGATGGTATATCTTGATCACTATCAGCAGGTGGTAAGGTGAACATATCGGAAAAGCGTACCGTCTGTGTGCATTTGACCTTTGGTGGTTCGTGAGGGTAATTATTGTTGATCGTAAACGAGAAAACGAAAGCTCCTCCACGATACATTCCTGTTTTTTCTCTTCCTAAGTGTCAGATCTAAAGAGAACACGTGGCTTCAGACCTTCGTCTGGGGTGATGGTGAGGGTGAAGTTGAGGAGGTCGGATGGGTCGGCAAAATGCGTCTTCATCGTCGATGGCAGGTCAAGCTCGGTCAGGTCTGTGCGTTGGCGAGGTCATACAAGGATCCAACGCTGCGATCAAGACGGACCTTTTTGGACGCGTATCTGTGCGGCGCTCGTCTTTGGCTTCTTCTTCGCCGCGGCGTCTTCGTTCTTCTTCATGCTAAGGATCTGTGAGACACGATAAGCTGGTGCACTTGTCTGCGAGAACGGCGCAGACCTTCAACATGGTGGTTGAGGAGAGAAACGTGGCGGCAGGTGCCGAGATCGAATACTCACACATTTCGATTAGCCGGTCATGGAGTCCAACCTGTCCGAAACACTGCCCGTCGTCGACCTCGACATCTTCCTCGCAGAGTCCCCTACCGACCACCGCGTGCAGCAAGAGTGCAAAAAGGTGCGTATGGCTCGTGCTTGACGTCGCCTACATTTATCTATCACTGCAAAGGCTGCCGACGCTCTCGTAACCTACGGCGCTCTCCTCGTACACGACTCACGCGTGTCCGAAGAGGACAACAACCTCTTTATCGATCTCGTCGAGGACTACTTTGCACAACCCCTCGATGAGCTCGTCAAGGACGAACGCCCCGAGATCTCATACCAGGTCGGCGTCACCCTCGAGAACACAGAGAAACCAAAGTGTGCCGTGGACGAGCCCTGCCTCAACATCATCGCCCGCCTCGATCCCGCCGAACGACCCTTGGACATATCGGGTCATCACCCCGATCCCAAATGTCGTTTCTTTTGGAAGATGGGCGCTCCCCCTCCGTACGAGACTAATTATCCTGCCTTGAATGCGTCCAATGTCGTGCCTCAAGCCCTTGCCTTCAGGGACGTCTGGCAGCCAACCATGGAGAAGTGGGGCCGATCCATGAAGGATGCGTATGTCAACTTCTTTCCGCCCATGTCGCCGCCATTGACACGCCGCCCTGTTGTCAAGCGTCGAGAATGTAGCAGAGATGACCGCGATCGGTCTCGGTCTCCCAAGGGAGACTATCAAGGAGGCAGGCAAATACGGGCAAGTTGCACAACGTCGTCTTCTGTTGCATTCCTTGACCGAGCCCTCTCCAGCCCGCATTTACTTGGTCCGACAGCTTCAGATCTTAGAAAGTATAGCACGAAAGATACTATCTTGGCAGGATTTCATACCGATCTTAATTGTCTTACCATCCACGGTCGCTCGCGATATCCTGGTCTTCACATCTGGGCACGCAATACAGGAAAGCGCATCCCCGTCCGATTCCCGCCGACAGGACGCTACCTTCTCGTACAAGCAGGAAAGCAGATCGAACATCTCACCGGAGGACTCATCAAGGCCGGCTTCCACGAAGTGGTCGTCAACCAGTCCACTGTCGATGTGAGTCGTGATATTATTGCAACATCTTTGCTTGACGAGCAGCTCTTTTCAGACCATTGCGCGGCGCAAGGTTACCCACCCAGATCGACCCCTTATCAGAATATCGTCGACCTTTTTTTGGCACCTTTCCTCTGATTATGATCTCTCCCCTTTGCCGGCGTTGGTAGAACGTGCAAAGGCGATTGGGGCGGTGCCCGATGTAGATATTGCAAACCTGTATCCCCCTATGAAAGTAGGACAACAAGTGCAGAAGTAGGCGATCTTTTTTTCTCTTTGTAGGCTGTCGGCTGACAATCGTCCCAGCGAGCTCAAGCACATTGCCCTGATGGCTTGACAACGATCTCCGCGGAATCTACATCCTCCTGCGTATTGTTGAAGTTGAATTCAATTTCTATTAGGGTGTCTAACGAGTAGAAAGAATAACAATAACTCTAGTTTCCACGGGGAATCGCAGCTCCAAAGACACGGAGGACACTTTGAAGTTTGATAGTCATCTCGTCCCATTCTGCCTGAGGGTCCGAGAGTGCCGTGATGGCACCACCAGCACCCATAACCCACTCTTCCACATCATCAGAACCGGCGGTTGACGCCGGCCCTTCAGTCTTTAGAGAGGAAGGTAGGGATGCCTGGCTGAACTGATCGTCGTATTTGAAGCAACTCCGAATGGTAACCGACCAATCTCCACCACCGCCCACGCACCAGTAACCAAAGAGGCCCGAATAGATGCTTCGTTCATTGTCCTCGAGAGTTTGCAGGATTTCGACGCTGCGCTTCTTGGGCGCTCCAGTCATGCTGCCTATAAAAAATACGAGGTTTCACAGGGCACGAACGAGCGTCATCACCAAGCAAAACTCACCAGGTGGGAGGCTACGCCTCAGTACTTCCCAGCCGAGGGCACCGTTTGCGTGCCGACTGTCCAGTCCATCCGCGCCGTCCGAAGGTCTGCCTTCGATGACGCTAACGAGTTGCCAGACAGTCTTGTACTCTTCGACTTTGCAAAACTGAGTTACCTCGACGTCATCACCAACGACGCTGTGAAGATCGTGCCGTATGAGGTCGACTATCATCAAGTTCTCCGCGACCTCCTTCACGCTACCTCGGAGCGCCTTCTCTGCAACAGAACGTGTGACTCCAGGCCCCTTTCGAACGGTGCCTTTGATAGGACGTAGTTGATACGTCGACCCTGGGGGGCGAGAATAAGAAAGAAAACGTTCGGGTGATGAAGCCAGCAGCGTCGTAGGATGTAGCCGAAGATACGCAGAGTGCGGAGCAGGATTCAATTGACGGAGATGTTTGTAGCGCTCCCAGGAAGAAGAGTGTCGGGAAGCTTTGGGAGTGGGGGGGTCGTTTAGAAGCACTTTGGTATTAGCTGTGAGACATAGTTCGTATGAGTCTCCTGCGTATAGGTGTTCTTTTGCAATATTGATTCGAGAAATATACAACTTCTTGTCGGGTAAGATGACAGTTGCGGCATTGGGCCGCACCTTCGTTGAGGAAGGAACATTACTATACAAATGAGTGGAATAGTCCGAAATGGAAATGCTGAGCTCCGCTGCAGTCTCGGCGAGCCAGTCTTCGTCGCCCTCTATAGTGGATTGGAGATAAATGATGTCCGTCTTGCTGTCGAGAATAATGCTACGCTCCACAAACACCAGATTCACGTCTGAATGACGCTTCTCTGCGGGAGCAGCCGTTGAAGGCACGCCAGCAGAATCAACACCAAGTTCATAAGATAGGTAGCCGATCAAACCTCCCCAGAAGGGTGAATCGGGTGAACCATCGCAGGCCTTGCGTTTGCTCATGAAAGAAGATAACCACGACCAGATATCGTGTGACTCGAGAGGGACGTGGGAAATTGAGTTATCTGCATGAAGTGATACGTGGTTATCGCCAATGGAATACGTGATACGAGGAGAAGAATGGAGAAGACAACCGATTATGGTATATCGGCCAGGCTGAGCGAGAGATTCCAGCATTACGAACGGAGATGACTCGTCTTTTGCACCAAGGAGCTCACAGACGGCCACTGTATCCATGCCTGGGAAATGCAAGGTAGATGTGAGAACTACTTTGGGAGATGATGGGTGGGTAGAAGTGAGGAGTGGGCGTGGATTTGGCCATGCTGCGCCAAACCGTGTAGCAAATGCGGAATCCCATGGGTGGATACGGCGACCTCGGGAGACATTCCAAGACCGAGCAAGACGCCAAAAGTTCATCATCACTTCGATACCGCCACCTCGGGTGATGACGGATTCGGGGTGATATTGTACGGCCCAGAATGGATGTTTCGTATGCTTGAGAGCCATAACCGTTTTTGCAATCCCAAAATCGTCAGACGACCATGCGAGCACCTCCAAGTCCTCCTCTCCACTGAGTTGGGCATGCAAGGAATGATAACGAACAGCTTCTACGACGCCAACAGCTTTGAATATGTCGGTGCCTGTGTGTTCCATAATAGAGACTTGGCCGTGTTTTACCACGGGTAGCCTCTTGATTGTTGCGCCATATTCCCTGGCCAAGCTTTGTAGCCCGAGACAGACACCAAAGATAGGGAGCATATGTCGTTCGTCGAGTTTCCATAAATCTTTAATGACTCCAATATCCGCAGCGACATCTGGAGATCCGGGACCAGGACCAACGATGATGGCCGAAAAATACTGAAGGAATGGTAGCAGTGCTGACAGGGATAGCTCATCATTCTTGACTATATAGATTTGACAGGACGGCTCTGCTTTCCGACAGAGGGATGCAAGGCTAGAAAAAGGCACTCAGGTTTGAAGACATAGAAATTTAACGGTGTAACGCACTTGAACGTGAAGGAATCGTAGGAATCCACAAGGAGGATTCGCTCGGACATGGTCAGCTGGGAAAAGGAAAAGAAATCTGTAGAGCCTTGGAACAAATAAATTACAGAATAGAAAAAAATATAAAATGAAGGAAAGGGTATGGTATGGAAGAAGAGTAGTTGACTAATACAAAGTCAAGATGACATCCATGGTGAAAGAAGACTTTCAAAAGGTTGGCACTACTTTCTATAGGTCGATCATTGATCATTGATCGCTTTCAGCTCAAGCCAATTTGTGTATCCTTGCTCGAGAAATCCCAGCTCACACCGTCAAATGTTCCCGCTGTGTTGCACCTTCTTTCTGCCCTGGAGGAGGCTCTTGTGCAGCACTCCCGGGAGCCACTCACCCCTGACCTTGCCTCATATGTGTTTTTCCCTCTGTCCTCGATCTTGCGCAGGAATCCTTCGAACAATATCCCTGACCAAATGATGGAGAAGCTTCTCAGAATACTCGCGACCTTGTGTTGTTCGTGGTGGTGGACAGGCGACGTGGAGATCTGGAGCCAGGTATTTATACTGTGCAGCTCCATCATTGGTGATCTCGGAGGGAAGGGAAAAAGTAAAGATCGAAGCGATGAGACCAAGGAAGCCGCCGCGCGTTGTCTGTACGCACTTCTCCGTGAACGAACAACTTCAGAGACGCCACTCGAGGTCCATGATCGTTCCCCTGAGCAACAACTGGCTCAATTCCGGGCGCATGCGCACACTGAACGCTTCCTGCCTATCATAGGACAGACTACCGATTTTCTCCTCTCATCCGCTAGGTCACCTCACCGAGCCCTGCAACGGCTATCTCTACAATTATTGAACATCATTCTCAGGGTTTATGCACCAGTTAGTTTCATCCCGTCAGTGCTACCAGGCGTTGTCAGTACAATGACACGAATTACACTCGCTTCCCGGGAAAAAAAGAGCTGGGCTAATGGTGAAGTTGTTGCAGCGGCCCTTGTTGTTATACAGGCAGTCGTGGTGCTCTCAATCGGAGACATTGTTTGCATCGCGGATGGGGCAATTCGCAGCGTTGTCAATCTCGAAGACTTGGCGCATTTCAACGAAGCACCAGCGGTAGAATCACACCCACCAACATCGGCACCTTATCTTGTTATCCGCACCTCTTCCTGGCTAACGGCTTCTGCATCCCAGCTCCATATCGCATTGAACACACTCACTCCGTTAGTCAATCACCCTACGCCTTCTGCATTGTCTGCCTTAGCGGGAATGGCGAAGGAGATTTTAGCCGAAACGCTGTTAACCCTTCCGCAATCTCAGCCTCTTTTGCTATCGTGGCTGCTCTTGCTATCCAATTCGTCTTATCCTCAAGTTTCAGAGCCCGCCCATCATTCCATCCTTGACCTTCTTTCGGATGCTTCGGCGCGTCATTCACTACTTCAAACGTTGACGCAGATCGCTAAAGATGGCCTCGGCTCATTGCCTCGATGTATCGCTTCTCAGGCAGATTCTAAAGTGGAGCATATCGCTGGTCAGGTGGAAGCAATCTGTCGGCTAGCTCAACCCACTACATCTCAGAGTGCTGGGCTTCCATCCCTCTCGCTAGGATTAAATTTCCTCCTCGGTCCTAGCGGAGGGGTCGAGCGGTGGGGGTGGACCTTGCTTTCAGTTTTGGAATTCAGAACACCTCCCGTCACACTTCATCATGCATCTGGTGCCCAACTTACCCTGGAGGATAACCCTGAGGCGACAAGGAGGATCGTTTTTCCTGAGGTCGCATTCAAAAACATGTCTTCGAGGTCTGCAAGCGATGCTCTCACCAGGATGTTCCGAGCATTGGGACTTGCCAGCGGTGATAGCTGCCTTTACGCGATTGAGTGGTTCACTAGCATTGGGCGTGCTTCCGAGTCTCGCACCGCTGTAACGGCTCTCTGGTGCGCAGGCCGACTGCTGGAAGGTGTCAGTGGTACACACCTCGATGACGAGGAGCAACTCTCTCAATTGACGGCACACAGTAAGAAGCTCGAGAGGTTCGTTAGAGGGCTTTGCAGGGACATTGCGGAGCTGTGGACCGTTGAACCTATCGAGGGGATGAGACCCCCATTATTCCACGATGACGACTCCCTCCCTCGAACAGAATTCACAAAGGGAATGTCGGTTATACGAGCTACTGCGGATGTCGCAGAGCCAAGCAGCTTTACGCGTCCTCGCTTGGAGTCACAGCCGCTTTTACACAGGGCGTTTTGCCTTCATATCCTTGCTATCAGCGCTAGTGTCTTACAAGCCAATTTTACGCCGCTCCTTGTACACGTTCTGTATCCCATCCTCCACTCCGTCGTTTCCCCTACGCCACACATCTCTCTCACTGCACTCGCGGCTCTTGCCTTCATCGCAAATGCAACCTCTTATGCGTCACCCGCGAACCTGCTGTTCTCACATTTTGACTATGCTCTTGACGCAGTATCCCGTCATCTGGGCCGCCGATGGCTTGATGTAGACGCTACCAAGGTTCTGGTAATACTTGTCCGTCTAGTCGGCAGTGACGTCGTCCATAAAGCAGGGGATGTAGTAGAAGAGTGTTTCGACAGACTCGACGAGTATCACGGATATGAAGTGCTCGTCGAGGGTCTGGTGGAGGTATTGGGAGAAGTCATCAAAGTCATTGAGCGCGAGGAGCTCCATGTCCATGCTGCACCCAAAGAGGACCACCTGGCGTCGTTGAAACTACAGAGTCTTGACTCTCTGTTAGAGTGGGTTTCCCATCGTAATGATCCTCCGTCAGAACAGGATGACACAAACTATGGTCCTGCTCCCTCCCAAGCCTGGGGTGACCTTGACAAAGGGGAGGGCGAAAGCGAAAGGAAAAAAGAGGGAATCAAACGAGCAGACAACAGTGATGACGAAGAGCGCCTCACGTCTGCGCAAGCTCTGGCGAAGCAGATAGTCTCGCGGTCAATTTATTTCCTCACTCACGGTTCACCTGTCATTCGGGCCCGAATCTTGCTCCTCCTGAAGTCTGCCACACCTGTGCTGTCCGAATCAGCTCTTCTTCCATCTGTCCATCAAGCCTGGCCATACATCATGAACCGCCTCAATGACCAAGAGTTTTTTGTTGTTAGCGCTGCGGCAGCATTAGTAGAGTCGCTGGTCAGCCATGTGGGCAGATTTATGGGCGGGAAGATCTGGGAAGATATTTGGCCGAAATTTACCGCCCTCCTGACAAATCTCGAGGCTGCAGATTCTCAAAATGCCCTCGCACGTCGGGGTCGCTCTTCTGTCGGAACAGAATCAGCATATACACATTCCCACCGGCTGTACCGGTCAATATTGAAAACCATGAGAGCCGCGGTCACCGGAGCTTACATGCGGGACGCCTCAGGGTGGGAGGTTATCCTTCTTTGTCGGCGCTTTTTGCACCGGGAGGCACACGAGGAACTGCAAACACATGCAAGAGAGCTGTATCAGGCGCTCGCCAAGGGAAACGAAGACACTGTCTGGTTAGCACTGATGGCCACTTCGGGCCGACTGGCATGTGACGTTGCATTCTTGAGAGATACAAGATGGGATATCAGTAACAATGTGGCTCTGATTTTGAGGGAGTAACTCCATTTGTAATTTGGGACGACGGAGCTCATCCACGTCCGAGTGCTCAGCGCTCAGCGCTCATGGTGCACCTGGCGGAACATGGCGCCGTATTTCGACGCCTGCTTCTTGAAAGAGCCTTGCAGATGCTTCATCTCTGCCAGTTTATTAAGGTTAAGACCGGTGGCAAGTTAACATAAAGACGCACACTTTGTAGCTCAGATTATAGACTACCGTCTTGACACCGCTTTGTATAATTTTGATCGTACACTTGAGGCACGGACATCTGAATGATGGCGTAAGGCTTGAAAATGCGAGTAATAAGTAACCGGAAGCAGACGTATTGCAGTACAATATGGCGTTGGTTCCCACTCTATCACGACCGGCTTCAAGGAGGGCGTTCTCTTCCGCGTGCAGACAAAGGCATTCAGTATCTTGACTATTTGCCGATTGATTGCACCATTCACATCCACCTAGAGTCGGAGATCAGTAAATATAATCATCCGTTAACGGGTCTAAATTCTCTTGCCATCATGGCAGTTTGTCACGCCACGCGGAGTGCCATTGTACCTAAAGGATCATCTCCGTCGGACAGCTCCGACAACACCACATGTTGCAAACCCACGAAGGACTCACCCTGTGGAAACGATGCGGTTATCACGGACCAAGATAGCACCCACTCGCCGCTTCATACAATTAGATCGTCGAGATGCTAAGTCGGCGAGAGTCTGGGAACGAGCAGGTCAATTTCGAACATGTGGCCCGGGGAATATCCCATCTCACCATGAAGTACGTGTCCCATTTGGGTCGCAATCGCTCAGTATTTGTCATTTCCAGAGAATCCAGATGAAGGTATAGTTGCGATGAGGACTGAAACGTGTTGGTGATATTGAACTTCACAAGATGATTCATTTCACGGAGACTTGTCTGAAAGTTTTGGTCTATGATCGGATCAAAGTTGCCGTCCGTTCCGAAGACATGTTCGTCATCTTTACGGACAAATTCCTCCAGGGATGGACAATCTGGGCTGACGCAATGATTGTTTCCAGTACCACCTAGAGACGGACTACCACGACAACATACCTCTGCAACCGATGATAACGTTGAAGCAAGGGGGCATCCACATTCACGAGCAAAAAGAAGGGTCGCTTAGCGAAAAGGTTGACAAGGTGGGTGGAGGTCAAGTCGACGGTAACGAAGTCTTGTCTCCAATGTCGAGTAGCGTGGTCGAGAAGTGTTTCTGGAGAAGAAAACATCATCGAGTGAGTGTTCTGAGGGAAAGCCGAAGATATTGGGGAAGTCATGTTGAGAAAAGATTGCCTCTCAGAAACCTCTAATTGGGATGTTTTGGAGAATTGTGCGGTCGAGGCACGAGCTGGAAGCATGTCATTGTCACGGTGTGGCTACGTAGTAGAAGCGTCGAAGTCTGACCGATAAGATAAGTCAAAGAAGTGGACGTACCTCAGCGTCAACTAAGTCCTTCCGAGCAAGGTGCACTCGAGTAAATCCTTTCGCAACCAGGTAGTCCTCGATTGTCGACTTTCCAGCACCACGGGTGCCTATTATGGCTATAAACATTGTGGACCAGAAGTTTAGAACAGAATATGCTCCGCAGCAAAAATTGGATTAGCTCTGACGCTAACAAGTCTAACTAACGATGGAACTGGAACTGATTATCTGATAAGCCCGATAAGGCCAAAATTAAACACAGCTGAGATTCTGCAGCGGAAATTATATCCATGCTCTCGCGGTGCTCCGCGTGTATCAGTGGAAATGGCACTCCCTACCGAGTAGTTAACTTCACGCGAGGTTTCCGACGCATCGACTCAGAGGAGGTCGAAGACTTCTTTTTTTTGGCTTCAGTTCTTGCTTTTGACCTCTCCTCCCTCGCGCTTTTCATGTCTTTCGGAGCGGTCGTGCGAAGCTGCTTGATAAGGGTAGGTACAAGCTGTGGATCCTGGGCATCTGGAGGGGATAGCCACGGGGCGCTTATCGTCGGAACGGAGCCCAGAATGTCTTGGATGGCCTCAAAGGGTCGAGATCCACGCTGCACAATCAAGGATAAGGAATGGCATAGTCGATCGGAGAGCAGGCACGCACTTGAAATGCTACAACGGCGGCTCTGCGAATAGCGAGAACTTCGGATATTTTTGTTTCGGAATGCTTCGGCAATGGAACTAGCTTGATCGTTTGCGTTACATTACGGGAGTTGCACCCAGCCACGAGATGTGGTATGTGGTCAACTAACGCAGGTGGATCAACGTCAGCTCGACAAACGAACACGACTGCTATCGAAGATGGCGCGGGATGTGGTAGTTCTTCATTGCTATCGGTATCGCGTGGTAGATCCACAACAACACGTTTGTGTGAGAAATCGAGCTGAGATTCGAGAGCCCTGGTTACCGCATTAATGCCGATAATAAGCTGTGGTGGGGCCACTCGTTCTGGCAGCGGGTAGTGGGTAAAAAGATTGCCACGCGTGACCGTGCCATCGGCGATGTCTTCAGTATCTGGTTCAATTGACGGGTTCTGTAAAGACTTTCCAGAAGCATGTCGCGAGGGGATGTCATCAAGAATTGCCGCGAGGCGAGCTAAGAGAGCATTCTGCAAGCTCGCGGAGAGGGACGGCCTGGTGGTGGTTGGTGGTGGAATGCAGAGTTGGAATGTGACATACCAGGCAATGAGAAAGGGATTTTGCAGCACACTTTTGAACACGGGCTTACGCTCGAGCGCAGAGCGTACCTTTGCACGATTGGAGAGATGTGAGTGGGGACGTACAAGCTGTGCAGACATGATACAGTACAGCAATAGTCTACAGCAACGCACTGGATCGGAGTGTGTATAATGTATTTTCGGTTAGCAATGCCATTGATCCGGCGGGAATTTATTTTCCAGTAAATATGTTCGTCGAACATCAGAATGTTCCGATAAATATGTCTCCGACGTACGTCAGGATTCGCCTTCGTTATATGCTCACCGCTTTTACAGGATGATAAATAAATCATTTGACCCTCAAAAGCTTCGGTCTGGAAGTCAATACCATGTATCGCTTCACAGCAACTTCCAACTCGCCAGTACACGCCAAGCATGTGTTCCACTCCCTCTCTGCAGTCCACAGACGTAGCCGCCCGCAAACAATGCGATCGCACAAACAATCTGCACCAGTTCGCTTTCACTGCCAAACATGATACTGGCCTTCATGCCGATGCTGTCAACGTTCAGGCGTACCCCCAAGCGGTACTCACTGAGAAGCAGAAAGCCATTGTGAATTGCGATGCCACAGCTCTCGTCAGGTTCATCCAGAAAGGCTTTTATACTTCGACCGAAGTCTTGACAGCAACCGTCATAGTCGCAGTCCGCGCTAACGATGCAACGAATTGTCTGACGGAATCCTGTCTCAAAGATGCCTTTAAGAGAGCCGCGGAACTGGACCAGCATTTAAAAGAGACAGGACAAGTCGTTGGGCCACTGCATGGCCTACCGGTTTCAATTAAGGACCATATCAAAGTAAAAGGTTTAGACACATCGACCGGCTACACCGGTGAGCGCAGCACCTCTTTGTCACATAGGATAGTAATCGATCCGCTGCTCAGCTTGGGCCTATAATACCGAAGCAGAAAGCGATGCCCTCGTGGTCAGTATTCTGCGCGAGTCAGGAGCTATCATATACGTCAAAACGCAAAACCCTCAAACCCTACTCGTAAGCAAATGGCTTGTACGAAATGTGCCGTCAAATATTCATGTTTTTTCCAGTCGTTGGAAACAAACAATAATATCTTTGGACGGGCCGTAAATCCGTACAACAGAAAGCTGACTTGCGGAGGCAGCAGTGGAGGAGAAGGCGCCCTCATTGCTTGTCGCGGAAGTTTTATGGGGGTCGGCACCGATATCGGTGGAAGTGTCAGGATCCCTGCAGCCCACTGTGGTCTGTACGGTCTAAAAGGCTCTGTTGCACGCTTGCCGCATTCTGGGCTTCTTGGCTCACATGATGGCATGGATTCGATCGTGGGCTGTGTCGGGCCACTTGCTAGATCGAGGAGGGACCTTGAACTGTTCTGCAAAGTGATGCTGGATTCAGAGCCGTGGCTCGTTGAGCCACCGCTTCTCGAGATGCCATGGAAGGCGGACGTTGCACAGGGACAAGGTCTTCCAAAGAAGTTGACTATAGCCATCCTCTACGATGATGGCGTCGTGGCTCCGCATCCACCGCTCACTCAGGCCCTCAAGAAATATGAGGCAGAACTAAGGAAAGCCGGCCACGAAATCGTGTTATGGGAACCTTTAGACCACAAGAAAGGGTGGGACTTGATTGTGAGAATTTCCACCATTCTAGTCAATGTCGTGCTAACGATGACTTCAAGTTAAAATTTTACTTCCTCGACGGGGGTGAGGAGTATCGGCAAGTTCTCTCTGCTGGAGGCGAACTACCAGTCCCACAAACTGAATGGATCCTTGATCAAATCCAGAACTGTCGTCCTTTCAGCGTCCAAGAGATATTTCGTTTGAATGTCGAACGTGAAACCTTTCGCGTCAAGGCATTAGAGCACTGGAATGCGACTAGGGGCTCCACGGGCCGCCCTGTGGATGCAATTCTGTGCCCCGTCGCACCAACTCTAGCTTCACCCCATGACACGACTTGTTGGTGGTCGTACTCATCTCACTGGAACCTGTTGGACCTCCCAGCTGTCGTCTTTCCTGTTGGCCAGTACTCGGCTTCCCAGGTCTCTCTATTAGATTCTTTCCCTCACGCACCAAGGAACGAGATTGAGGAACGCATTGCCAGACAGTGGGTCCCGTCGACGTATGATGGTTCACCCATAGGCTTGCAGCTCGTTGGGCGTAGATATAATGAGGAACGGTTATTAGCTATTTTGAAGGTCATTGAAGGTATTATTCCCTCCAAAGTTCCAGGTGGCTGGAATAAAGCGGTGGACGAAGCCAATGGGATCCACTTGTATGCAGCCGGTAGTGGTTAACGGGGATGTTTGCTCGGTTCGTGGCCATTTCTGTTGCAGCGCCACGGGGGTGCTACTTGCCCTCAGCTTTGTGGGATGTAGGTGGCTAAAAACCGAGAGCTAGATATCTCAACTGAATTGTCTAGTGTAAGGCGATTCAAATCTTGTAATATAAACTTGTGGGTTCTTGACTACTAGTATGTAGACGATCAACCAAAATTCCCTTTCTTGGCAATAAAATAGAAGTTGCGTGTAGTAAAAAAGTCAATGGTAGTAGTCAAGAACCTACAGGTTCCGGTTCTTGACTACTACCATTGACTCTTTTTTGCAACGTGCGAAAAGCACATTAAAGCACCTTGTGTCTCAAGGTGTGGACCAACCCTTGGGAGCCCGTGGCTCCGCGTTGTTGTACTAATGCACCGTTTCGACTTTTGAGAATGGAGAGTTCCAGCATCATTCAAACACACAGTAACGGTGAAGGTGAGTTAGTCGTGATGAACAGCATGTTACCAACCTGTCTCCTGTGTCTCCTGTTACCTTTACTAAAATGATTTTGAGGTAATGTCATTTCTCCCTCCATGTCGAATTTCGATGATCTTCAACTTCGATCTCGGACACACAGTGGTGCATTGTAATGTCCCCGCCGCTTGCTGTAGCCCGGGGGGAATCGTTGAAGGTCCGTCTACAGTTTCTCGCTTATTGGGGTTTCGCAGGACACCCCGGCAAATTATCCGTGGCTCCGACATTCATTTTTTCCTGCATTTTTCCTGCTAGAAGTCAAACTCTCCTCGCAACCGATGTTCCATCATCGTGCTGGATGGCCCAAACTTTCAATGCAACAGATGGTAGAGCCTAGAACGATGCCATATATTGCTTCATTCCACTGTGAGCGTTTTCTGCGACACAGTATAAAGCAGCGGTATGCCCTCCTGGTCTCGTCAGTTCTCAGATGTCTAGCGTTTCAAGTCGAGCTTGCGCATACGATCACGCCTTAGACCTTCCGCCGGAGTTTTGGGAGGCTCTGCAACACAACGAACCAGCGGCGAATATCATTCTCCCATTCGCGCTCAAGGCCAGACAATTTCCTCGCGGAGAGGGGGATGACCAGCTCTGGATCATCCTGCGCGACGAATCAGGTAGCGATGTTGAGTTTGTGCTTTCTTGCACGAAGGGGGAACTAGGAAACTACCCAATCTTTGTATTCACTGCCAAATCATCCGCCCAGCTCGCTTGCGAAGAAAAGCTCAGGAAGAATATCTCTGATTCTTTACTTCAGCTTATCCTCTGTCTATTGGATAGGGTTCATCCCAGGAGAGTATTTTCGGTGTTTTCTATCGCTACGGTTGCGGAGACGTTTGCCAGAATATTCGAAGAGCTCACGCACCAGGAATACCACATCACTGCCTACTTGGAGGATCCGTACTATGATGCGACCTTCACGTTTTGCACCAACGACACGCTCAACGATGCCTCAGTGTCATTTAGCTCCATTTCTGAGTCTGACGACTTTCTCGTCGCTCTTCGTCGTGCGGATGAATCCCACTTGGAAGGGGTTAAGGCCCTGTGCAAGGGGTTTGCTGAAACCTCCGTGAGTGCTGCCTTCATTGCATGATATATGGCTTGTAACATGTCTGTCTTTTGCGCCGATAGCATCCTTACACACTTGACGAGGAACATGCGGAGTTGGAAGCTAGGACTCTGATCGATAATCGGAAAGCATGGGTGCACATGATCAAGGAAGGAGACAACGAGTGGGAGGTTGCATGCCTTGTCGCTGCTACCAGAGAATCAGAAAACGTAACAGCAGTCACGAAGGTTTTCACTTTGAAGGAACGGAGGGGTCGTGGATGTGCAGGACGACTTTTGCATCGGGTCTGTCGAGAGTGAGCATCTATTACATGATGTGCCTTACATTGTTCTAATTCCTCGCTAGAATTTTGCAGACGAAGTCTCGTGTCGTTCTTTACGTCGGGAATGGAGAGTCGGTAGAATTAAAGTCTGCCCGCAAAGTGTATCACAAGATTGGCTTCCAAGGTCTGAACCAATCTGAGGAGCATATAGAGGGTGTTGAAAGATGGGTTGAGATTGGCTTCGCTGGCACCCATTTGGGCTTTTGGTGATTGTACCTTCCTCGTATTCCTAGATATTGATATTTCTCCAGCGCATTTCTTGATATTTTCTTGCCTCAAATCGTATGTCTTCGTCACACATGTCTCATACAGTGCCCGTTAGAATAGGTCTATAGTTCCGGTACTCACTCATACATGTACACTAGGATCAGTCTCAGGTTCCTACTTACTGCCAACTTGTCTTGCCTTCCCTTATCCATCTCTCACCGGCAGCATTGTCTTCGGGGTAAGCAGAAAGAAGCTCAGGACTTAGAAGTAACCTGGCTCTTTCGTTCTCTTGAACAAATCCTTCGAAATATCGACTCGCTTCGGGGGCATTCTCAAATAGTTGTTGGTATCCATAAGGCATGAGCGTTGCGGGTTTGATGTTTTCTTCTGCGACATCTAGTCTCGCATGTCAATACCAATACCAAGGAACATCGAGATGACTTACATCGGACAGACCCATTTTGAGTAAAGACGTGATAAAAGGGCTGATGTCGCCCGCGAGAGAGTGAATCAACGTCCATCGATGTTATCCATTCTTCAGACGCCATGCAAGACGGCTATATGAAGACTCGTCAGTCCAACATCTCACACTACGACGGGGGGAAAAAAAACTTACTTCCCACCCATATATATATCCAACATACTCATACCTGATATGCCTGAGGATCATTCCCACAAAATGTTGAATGGGGGTTGATTGCTTGGAACGCAGCATCACAGAAGCTGCGACTTCGTCTTCATCTTCGTGTGCTGCTTTGCAGCTAGCCAAGAGCACCTCCCGGATGGGTGGGCTAAGAGCTGGCGCCAAAGCATCGGTCAATACGGAGAGGATATCCAACGGAAAGCGGGAAATATGTTTCATTATGTTCAAAAGGTATCTTCTGTCGTCCAAGAAAATCAAATTCGCGGTGAATCCAACATAGAACGCGGTCTGACGATCCCCTTCGGAGACACTTTCCATTGGAAGGAACGAAAACGAGGCAAGTATGTTCCTCGAAGCACGAACAATCATAGAAGTTGTGCTGGCCGGCCGAATGTAGCGTGCGATGAATAAGGGGGATGTGCCCGCATCAACAAGTAAACGAGGGATATCCTCTTGTAGTGATAGGATGGCCTTGGTGCGAAATCCAAAAACATCCACAATGATATCAGGGACTGTTGGTTCAGGGGATGAGACGATAACTAGAACTCTTGCTGGAAAATCAATTGGGGAAGCTTTCATCCCCAGCCGACGAGCAAGGCACACGAAAATGTATACCAGGGAAAATGGAATGGTGTCTTTGTGCGTGGTGAGAAACCAATGGGGGAACCGAGTATTGAAGGCGTTGAATCGAGAGTCTGTTCTTCCGTGACTCACAGCGCATATTGTCCAGGTCACTGTGCGACTTACATTCTGCAGCGCGAAATCCGTCTTCCCAAAGGAACTCGCAAATCGACAACGACAGATGGCGGAGTGAGATTTCGCTGTGATTTAACTCGCCTGGGATGGTGGGAATGTCTCTAGCTGCAAGATATAACCGACAGGAGTCGCCGAGAACATCGAGTAGAGATGAGATCTTGGAAAAGACATGATCAGCTTTGGAACTACAAACAGCATATGCATCGCTCACCTCCATGGGAGGGCGGGAAAAATAGGACGAAAGGCATGCAATTGCTGTTTCCAGTGTGTCTGCGTCCCCATCCTCGTCATCTCTGATTCGTCTCCATGTGTGGACTGCGTGATTACGCGCTATTGCACCGAGCAAGGATCGTGCCCAGAAACGGCGGGGAGCAGCGTGATCGTTGGCGTGGATACCGCCATGATGGAAGGGATGGAGAATAGGAAATTGAGCTTCCACTTCCAGAGCATTCCAGACATCGTATGAAAACTTGGATGTCACGTCTCTTGCTCTCTCCAGTCGTCCCTCTCGTTCCACGACAATTTCATCCAGAATCGCGATGGCCTCTCTGTCAAGACGGACTCGTTCCATATAAAGAGACTTCCAATCATCGCCCAGCGCCTTTCTCCGCGCAAGCTCGTTTGCGGGGAGACAAATCGTGTATCGCACGTGGTAGTGTGGCTCCCAGAGTGCCCAGACAGACGCTGCACTGCGAAGAATCGAATTCGACTGGAGACATGCAGCCAGCGTCCTTGGACCGTCGTTTGGATAGGCTGAGACGGCAGGAAGTTGATTGAGAATGTGTACATAGATGTCGAAGGGTAGTTCTTTAAGCGTCATAGCGCCAGAAGTGACTAGGTATCTGGACAGAGTCAGATGACAGTCCAAGTGTGGGCATTTTGGGGTCTACTCGGTCCAGGATCTGAACAAAATCACTCCAGTTCCACGTGCTAGTACCAGAAAGGGCCTCAGGGCTGTGACATCGGCGTGAATATTGACCATGACCACGAAGCGTTGATACAGGCGGTCCCTGCACTCAGGCTGCAGCACTCAACTTGCAGCCACCACCGTGACGTTGACGAAACCTACCAAAACTTTACTCCATCAAAGTATGCACCCGGCAGATGCTGTTAGAAAGGAAACAGGCCCAATAGGCTGCATGCCTTAGATGAACTGCTGAGAGCTACATAGGGCAGAGAAAGTAGGGTGCCTTCCATTAGTATGTCTCATTTTCGAGGGACCGGCAACGCAGCCTGAGAGCGGCGATTTGCCAACTGGATTTGTACTAAATGTGTCTCGGACGCCGGTCCACCTGGGGGATTGCACGGATTGGCAGTTTGTTCGGCGTTCCGCTAGATCTATATTCAGAGTTTGCCAGGTCACAAGGCTGGTCTGGGTCCCGGATTACAAGTTTTACTTGTCATTGAAAAGGCTTCCGATCCTTGTTCTACCTCTCACATCACCCATCAATATCTCTCACTCACAGAATGGCCACCGCAGTGCTCAAGCGTACCGGACAAAAGGTGAGCATCCTCTGTTTCTGATCTGCCCGTTCAGTAATACAAATTCGTATATATTAGATGCCCTTGGTTGGGTTTGTCGCTTCATTCCCCCGTGATCCATTTTATTGATCGTTATTTTACCCACTTAAGCTTTGGCCTCTGGAAGGTAGGTTAACAGTTAGCTTCAATATCAATCTCACACTGAATTCCTTGAACACAGGTCACCAAATCTACTTGCGCAGACGTGTGTTTTCACCCTCTCGAGCGTGACTACAGTATCTAATATTCAATCAAGACGGTTTACAATGCCATCAAGGAGGGATACCGCCTTCTCGACGGCGCAGGAGATTATGGGAATGAAAAAGAAGCAGGTGAGGGTGTCCGCCGGGCAATCGCGGATGACCTCGTGAAACGTGAAGATCTCTGTGAGTCGCACGTGAAAATGTATCGGAACGATCTGATTTTGCCCTTGTAGTTATTACTTCCAAGGTGAGCCGGATCGTAAACCTCGATCGATCGGTTTGTGCCCTTGGACTGACTGCAAGGCAACAGCTCTGGAACACCTTCCATGCACATGACCACGTAAGAAGCATTTGCTTGTTGTCGAGATATTACCTCTGACAGGGAGTAACAGGCGAAACAGCTTGCCAAGTACCAACTCGATCTTTGGGGTATTGACTATTTCGACCTCTTCCTGATTCATTTCCCTGTATCCTTGAAATACGTCGATCCTAGTCACCGTTATCCCCCCGAGTGGTGGGGTGATGATGGCAAAGTCTATCTCCGTGGGTATTATATTTGTCTTTCCTTCTTTGTATTCGAGTTTATAACGCAAAAAGAGAACACTCCCTTGTCGGAGACTTGGAAAGCTATGGAGGAACTTGTTGACGAAAATTTGGTCAGGAATATTGGTTTGAGGTCCGTACGCGATTGACTCGTTAGACGGTGCATAAATAACTCATTCCTGCCGTACACTAGCAACTGTCAGGGATCTCTCATCCTCGATGTACTCCGCTATGCCAAATATGAGCCCCAGGTGCTTCAGGTCGAGTTGCACCCGTACTTGACCCAGGAAGCTCTTGTCAGCCTCTGCAAGACCCTCGGAATTGTCGTGACAGCATACTCTTCCTTTGGTCCCCAAAGCTATCTCGAGCTTGGTATGGCCAAGGATTCACCTTCTTTGCTTCAGCACGACCTTGTCACGACCATTGCCGCGACACACAAGAAAAGTGTGTTGCCTCCTATCTTTCATTTACTGCGTCTCAATCTCACGTCGTGTTGCATAGCGACTGCGCAGGTCCTGCTGCGATGGGCGACTCAGCGCGGTGTCGCTGTCATTCCGAAGAGCAACCACCACGCCAGACTGGCCGCTAACTTGCATTGCGATGTCTTTGACCTTTCGGATGCTGATATTTCTAACATCAGCGCCTTGAACATCAACTACAGGGTGAGTACGGGTTTCTGGTTCCTGTGTTGCACTTGGCAGAAGTTCCCCTGTAGCTCAACAACCCGGCGGATATTGACCCTCGATTGGCTATTTTCGCTTGAATATACAAAGGAACTAGTACTACGTGTATATTACATACGAAGCATTCCGGGGATTTCGAAATCTTATTTTTCATGCACGGTTCCGCAGGCACGGACCTGAGTCACTGGCACGGGCGCAGCAGGTCGGAGTTTGAAATACGCACTTAGATTAACGAGTTTGGGTGACACTCCTCTTTCCCCGACCATCATCTAACCTGCAAGTATGACCGTCCTCTTCAAATTAACTAAGCCAAACGGCTTAACTCGCCGCATCTCCTTTGCGGCGCGCCCAACGTGGGCCATTCTCTCCACTAAAATCTCCGTTTTGTACAATATTGCGATCGAGAACGTCGGCGTATCCTACGTCGACTCTGACGGCGATAACGTGACTCTTAGTTCTGATGACGAACTCCAGGACTTCTATGTGTCGGTCTCCACCGCTGACAACGATGCCATCAAGCTCGTCGTCCATGACCTCGGTAGCCTTCGGGCGGCTAATACAGTGTCTCTCTCGGTTCCTAGCGCCACCCCACAGCAGCCCCACTTCCGGAACACTTTTGGTGGTCACGAAGCATTTCCCCTTGTCTTCGAGGCCGAGGATGAATGGCAGCGTTTACCTGGCAATTTAGGCAGTCTTTTCCTCTCCAGGGATGCCCCCGAGAGCCCACATGCCTTCGTCGAGGTTCTGGAAAGTGACGTCAGCCTTTCCAAATCCGAAGCAGCGGATTCTAGAGGTGGTGACGCGTCCTGCTCCGACATCACTTTCACCCAAATAACGTCTCAGAACAAGAACAAAGGGAAAGAACGCGCACCCACAGTGGAAGATGACGTGTCGTCTGTTGACTCTATCATCGGCAACGAGGCGCCTGTCAAGCCTCCCGTACATGTCTTTGATATGAGCTTGGAATTTGGACGCTCCCCTAGATCCGTTGTTCCGCTTTCGCGGAGCGGGACTACCACCCCAGCCCACGTTGTGTTTGAACATACTCCTCCCACCGTCCAGCTTCCACGAAGCGGAGCTGCTACCCCAGCCCAGGCGCAGAGCACTCCGGTGATCCCTGTGCAGCCTCTGGATGCTGATGTCGATGTCTCCAGTGCTACCGCAAATCAGATGGCCGAGGGGGTTGATGACGATCCACCCCTTCCATCCTTGGATTTACCTGATTCAAGGCCTGTTCCTCCTTCTCTTACACACGATGTTGCCACGCTCTTGACTACCATTTCCACCGTCATCTCTACTCACCCGGAGTTGTCCGAACATCTCCGCAACATCATCGTTAATGCCACAAATGGCACTTACTGGAATGCTCATCGTGACGCGATCTCTCATGCCGCAGAAAGTCTTCATAGAACCGCTTTGCAGGAGACGAGTAGGAGTCTCGAACAGCTTCGCCATGTTACCGAGCAGGAGGCCAGTGCAAGGGCTACGGAAGCCCTTGGCAGTATTTTTCACACGGTTGGCGAATTCGTTCAGGCTGGTCAGACAAACAGTGGTTCGCAGACACCCGAAAACTCTACTCGGGTTTCCCCCAATCCGCCAACATCTGGCATTCCAAGAACACATGTCATATTGCCTCACCCTAGGTTTCCTCACCTGCCACCTCACCCCCGTCGTAACCATCACTCGTGGTTTAGCCAACCACCTCCTTCCCATCCGAGAGGCCCATTTTGGGGTGGGTTAGGGCATCCCCATCTACCTCCGCCACCTCCACCCCCGCCGCCCCCTCATTTCCCACTCCCACACTGGCCCCAGCCACCGCCTCCTCGGTTCTGGGGTCGCACTTCTGAACACCCACCTTCCGCTGTCAGCAGCCACGATGCGAGAGCTGCGGCGAGACAAGTTCTAGCAACGGCCACTGAAGCTCGAGCGCGTGCAGCCGAAGGACGTACCCAGAACGCTGCTCAGCCTTCGTCAACTCCAGAAGGTACACCTGAGGATCTTCGTGCTGAAGTCGAGAATGCGAAGGCGGACTACAAGGCACGCAAAGAAAGGTACCGTCAAGCTAAGGCCATTAGAAAGATGGCAGAGCAAAGGCGCCGTGAGCCGGAGTCTGCGACAGATAGGTAAATTGCAGCATTTTCCTTATGTTTGTTCGTCCTAATCGATTTTAGTCTCTCTAGGCAAACTTCTGATAATCCGACACAAGCTATGTTAGGCAACAAAGATTCCCCTGTCGTTGCCCCTACTCCGACCCCGGTACCCAAGGCAGCTGAATCTACAGCTGTTGCATCGGAGGTTCATATTGTCAGTAACGCGCGTGGACCATACCCCCAACTCGAGATGTTTAGCGTCCCTAAGCGTAGTAACATAACGGGTCACGTGCCCCGTGGATACATTCACGAGAACAAGGAGACTCGTCCTTTCAATCGAATCATGAGGAAGTTATCAGACGTACGCGCTACGTTTTCGTGATTATACTTTGACTGATCTTTATCAATGTAGATGGGCTTCACTGAAGGTGCTTACCCCAATTTGAACGGCAAGGTAATGGATCAGCTGCTGTCGCACCCACCCGTTTCCAAAGACACCGAAGATGATATTGTCACCAACTTGATTGAAGAGCTACTCTCCGGCACCGGAGGCGCGAATGGAGGGGGATCTGGAGGTATTCCGGGGGCTTGGCATTAAAATATATTATTTGTTTTCTTGAAGACTATACTTGTACGGTACTGACGTTGTGATTTGGAATGTTATTGTATGTGTCTCAGGACAAATGGGACACGGAAGTCTGACGATGACTACTGCTAAACATTATGGATGTGCTGGTTTACGAGACGGCCGATGATCGTGAATCCACCTGCAACTTTTGCAGCAATATAACTCAACAATTGTACAATTTCGAAGCAATCAGCCCACAATGCAATGAACAAGTTATGAAAAGAAGTGGAATAAAATGATACAGTAACAGCCCCTAAACTGTGAATTATTAAAGCCCCAACTACACATCAGCAAACCAGCCTTTTTGACCTTCGCACACTCCAGATATCCCCAGCTGCTCTAAGTCTGGACAGGTCTGGACAGATCTCTCCAGGCTCTCCAGACACAGCCACATTGAGACACAGCCACAGCACAGCCAGCCAGGAAGCCGCGACAAGCCGACTTCGAGCCGACTAGCCGGACCATGTGGGCAGCAGCGACGACACGACGCGCAGCATTGCACATTGTGCAGTCGCTGCTGCCCCCAGCACCCTCCCTCTTCCCCACCGCTCCCCTGACTGTTTGTGTGCAGCAGCAATGGTACAATGCGCACAATTGCACATTGTACCGTTGCTGCTGGAACACCCG
>JBBPME010000261.1:0-31253 GCA_038090155.1 Rossbeevera pachydermis
TTGGCTGGGCACGTTTCGAGTAGGCCTGTTTGTTTCTATGAGTGTCATGAATTTCAATCCCCTCCAAACAGGACCTCTCCGATAATCTCTCGAAGTACTCTGATATGGTGGAAACCACTCTCGATCTTGCATCTCTCAATACGCATACATATACCATCAAACCAGAGTATGACGAAGGCTTACAACGATTGGCCGCTAAACTCATGGAGGCGAGAGTTCATTGTTTAGACAGCCAAAAACGACTAATTAATTATCATTCGCTAGGCCAGAGACGGACTGGACGCCGAGCACCGAGCCACGGCAAACGACCTCGGACTGGAGCTCGACAAGAAATTACATTTGGAAAACTCGTCAACATATGGCTATTGCTTCAGGCTAACAAAGAATGCAGGTCTTCTATATTACTCAAATATCCTGGTACTGACGATATTCTCCTAGGACGCAAAGGCCATCGCGAAAAGCAAGAAATACATCGAACTCGGAACAATCAAGTCCGGCGTATACTTTACGACCAAGACGTTGAAAAGTTTTGCGACGGACTACCAAGAGACGAACGACGAGTATCAGCGTACTCAGTCTGGACTTGTGAAGGAGGTCGTGAACATCGCGTGTGAGCATGTACCATTCCGCGTACCCGCTGTTGCCGACTGGTCTTGTAGCGACGTACACCCCTGTTCTGGAGAAATTGGATCATGTCCTTGCACACTTGGATGTCATAATTAGGTTCGTTCCAGGTGCTTTGCACGACCTATCCTGACCTTCGTACAGCTTTGCACATGTTTCCGTAAATGCTCCGGAGCCGTATATCAAGCCCAACGTTTGTGAGAAAGGCAAGTCACCTGTAGCTGATTTGTTGGATCTCTAACACAAATTGCAACCTGAAGGCGAGAGTAGTCTCGTGTTGAACGAAGCACGACACCCTTGTCTAGAGGTTCAAGACGAAATCAGCTTCATTCCCAATGACATTGAAATGGTTAAAGGAGAGGGGGAATTCCAGATTATTAGTACGGTGTGCCACTTCTGTACGAACACAACTCACTATTGCCATTATAGCCGGGCCAAATATGGGCGGGAAAAGCACGTACATCCGACAGGTGACGATGCTGTTATTCCAGTATCGAGAGAACTGAGTGATTTTTAGGTCGGTGTGATAGCTCTGATGGCCCAGGCCGGATGTTTTGTTCCTTGTTCTTCGGCCACGCTCCCCATATTTGATTCCATCCTCTGCCGTGTAGGTGCAGGTGACTCGCAGCTCAAAGGCGTCTCCACGTTTATGGCTGAGATGCTTGAGACTGCGTCGATCCTTAGGGTGGGTGTAGTTGCCTCAATCCACTTATTGCCGAATACTGATTTGTCGTAGTCTGCGTCAAAGGACTCGTTGATCATCATCGATGAACTTGGCAGAGGTAAGCATGATGCACACCCATCGAACCCCGAACGCTTATGGTCAAATTAAATTAAAGGAACATCGACTTACGACGGTTTCGGGCTCGCATGGGCGATCTCAGAGTACTCCTAGTTCTCGAAGGTCTTGCGACGCGCTAACACCTCATGCTTTTGATAGACACATTGCATCGAAGATTCGAGCTTTTTGCCTCTTCGCAACGCACTTTCACGAACTTACGGCACTTGACCAAGAAATTCCCCATGTGAAGAATTTACATGTCGTCGCACACGTCGGACAAGAGGAGGGATCGCAAGAACGGGACATTACGCTCCTGTACAAGGTCCAGCCTGGTGAGTCATTGTTCTACAGCTGTGTCCGTGGCTAGGTACATGTTTATTCGCACTCCCAGGCGTCTCGGATCAGAGCTTTGGTATCCACGTGGCCAAGTTGGCCAATTTTCCTGACAACGTCGTCAAGGTGAGTACTTGCATTTCCATTGTACGAAAGCGTTCTCACGAGTACGTGCTGTAGCTGGCGAAGCGTAAGGCAGACGAGCTCGAGGACTTTGCGGTGGGGCAACATCCGGAGCCACAGCATTCGGACGAGGTAATGGAGGAAGGTATCCAGATTGTCGAAGAGCTCCTCCGTACGTGGGTAGGGGCAGAGTCGATCGAGGGCACGGACGGCGAGGACGTGGTCATGGAGGACGTTTCTGCAGATGTACAGCTCGAGGAACTGCGTCGGTGCGTCGAGGCGTTCCGACCACGTATCGAGAGCAACGCTTGGGTACAGTCAATGATATCCTCTCTATGAGTACTGTTTTACTGTTTTCATTTTCGTCTCGGGACACTGTTTTTGTTGCATATCTACACATAGTCACTGTATAGTTCGTACATACACATGCATCTATTGATCTTGCTCTTCTGCATCCATGGCATCTTTCTCGTTCTCGTCTTCGTCCTGATTGCTATAGTTGTCATTATCGACTTCACCTTTTGGTTCGGGCTCAGGTTCGTTGGCAGTCGAAGGGCCCACGGTGGCTGTCAGTCTCTTCTTCTTTTCACGGGCAGCGATGGTCACATCCTCCCCAAACAAACGGAGACTCAGCGCACTGTATACCCGTGAATCGAATGTGGAACATTGAATTCCCAGCGATATTTGCTTACCTCTTTGCTTTCTTGTCGATCATGAGCGTGACGGATACATTAGATTTCCAGAGGGGTAGCATGAGATCGCGCGAGAGCCTTTAATGAGAAATGTACGGTGTCAGGTGCAAAACGCAAAACGGACAGACGAGCTTACGTCGCATCGGGAGAAGGCGAGATGGGAAAGCACACGATGTGACTCCCCGTACCTGCGGAACGAGGATCGTTAGAAGGAACGACGACGACGCCGACAGGCCTAGAGCTCACCCCTGGCCTCGATCGCGGACCGGAACGGCTCCTCCAACGACGCACACAGCGGGTAATACGTGCTCAGTACCGTCCTCAGCGTACGTATGTTTGCCGTCATGATCGACGCCGGGTCGATGTACGGGAGCACGACCGGCAGTCCTTCGCCCAGTATACGAAACTGTGCATCCATCCCGCGTCCGGCCTCTTGTTTCGTGATGACCTTTGTACCGCTCGTCATGATGCGGAGGCGGGTGTAGTCGTTGTGTGCGAGGACGGACTTGACGAGGTCGTTGACGAGGTAGAGGGAGCGGACGTGATCGCCGGCGGGGTTGCGGACAAGAACATTGGTGGTGGGGAAGGAGGGGGCGAGGTTGAGCTGCTGCCTATGCGGTGGGGTGTATCGTTAGTGGGGTGTGGAAGGGAGAGGGGGGAAGGACTCGTACATGCATGTAGCGAGGGCGGGGTCGTCGGGGGACAAAATGGCGTAGGGCATTTCTTTAAACGAGGGGTCAGCGAGGTGAGGGTTGGGCGTGAGGACGGTGGACGCAGCGTGCGAGGGCCCGCTGGCTGGTTCCACTAGCTCATCGACATCGTCAGCGATCGTGGCCTCCGCGGCTTCGATGGCTGTGGTCGGCTCGGGAGACGACATTCTCGCGCTCGGCACAGCGTCGAGGTCGTTTGAGGCGAAGTTGGTTTCCAGCCTAAGCCTTTTACTCTCTGGGATGGTCGTTTCTTGTCCCTCTGCGACGCGTTTCCTCAGGGGTTGTCAATACCACATAAGAGAGGAGCAAACATGAGGGAAATTTACCCTGCCTGTTTACTTTTAGACGGCCGACAGCTGTCCTTGCGTTCTAAAACAGCAACAAAAAATCCTCCTGTGTCTTGGAGGTGAGGGTAAATGCGTATGCTGAATCGAGGAAATGCGTTTCGGTCAGCATATATGCGATTCTGGTAGGGTCCTATGTTACACACCAGCGTTCCAGGTTTAGCGCACAGGCATTGCTAGGAGGCCAGTGCGTTTCGAGCATTTTTGAGTCGGCGCGCTGGCTTTCAGGTAGTGTTTCAACGTAGGATGCCCAGGAGGGGTACGAAGTGTCGATGGATCTATCGACTGTTGGCAGCCAATTCGTGATTCCAGGTCGACGAATCAACTCAGGAAGTCGAGACGACACGTCCACCAGCTCAAATTCTGTTCGAGGGGATGGAAAAGGGCCGAGAAGGAAGGTGCACGGTCGTCCTCACCTGGGTGGGAATTCAGAGCAGCAGCGACAACAGCTTCGTTTTCAACGGGGTTCAAGGAACAGGTAGAGTAGACGATGCGACCATCGGACTCCAACATGCGCATGGCGCGCTGGAGGATGCGTGTTTGGAGTCTTCGAGAACATCATCAGAGGTTCAGGGGGGGCAAATCTGGTCAAACGAACCCATGCAGACCATTTCCGTCCAGGGGTTGCCAACGCTTCCAGATACCTATGTTCTTGCGCAATGTTCCGTCTCCACTGCATGGAACATCGCAGAGGATACGATCGAATAAGAGTTGACTTGGGGTCTTTTTGACCGAGCGACGTTTATTTGTCGCAGTCGATCGAATGATCGGAAAGATCGATGCATCTAGATTGGTGACCATGAAAGCAGTGCTCGGAAGACGGGCAGATTGGTGGATGAGAAGATGGGCGCGTCTAGCATCGCTGTCATTGGCGATAAGAAGACCGGATGGGCTTGAGGTTGCGGCAACGGTATCATTTGCATGTAGTGCTTCCAGTAGTTGAGCTGTCTTTTGTCGAGATTAGATATTAATGTTGGCTTAATAGCTAAAAATTACCTTGGACCCAGGTGCCGCACACATATCGATAACCTACAACATGAAGGTTTGGGAAGATCTCTGATGTGACTCGGACTTGAACTGACCTTGTGATGAGGCTGGACGTCGAGGAGGAGCGGTGGTAACATGCTCACGGCTTCCTGTCTGGATATGTTGCCCTTGACGATAACATGAGTTGTGTGTTGAGCGAATCGAAATGAGAACTGACCACTTCGGTTTCGTGCACTAGAAAGGAGTGGAACTTTGTGAACTCGGGAGACTTCCTTAAAACTTTTTTAGATACATTGAACTGCCATGCGAGTCCTTCAGGATACCTATGCTTCCCATGCGTGTAAGATCTAACTAGTACAAGCGACCAGAACTCACCAAGGTATTTGGGCAGGAGGGGGGATAACCTCGCCTTCAAAGGTAACGTTTTTCAGGAGGGGGACGTAGGTCTCCTGTACTGTTTCCCCAAGCGTTCGTGCTACCCTTTACATCAGTGAGAACAAAACAGTCTACCTTGATCAGCAATGAGCCATACAGTCTGCTTCCGGTCATTCGAAAGGTGGTTGGAAGTGGTCGACGTAAGGAATCCATAAAATGTTCCCATTCGTCATCCGGTATAATGTTCTGAGCCTTATAATAGGTCGTGAATCGCTCGTTGTGCATGTCGGCCCGTTCGAGCATGCCTCGCCCGTCGTCCTCAGCAGGCCGACCTTTGTTGCGATATTTCCGGCCACGTTGGGATCTTCTCTGTGAAATAAATCAGACCAGAAAGACGATGAGAAACGAACGTACGGCCATCTTGGAAGATGTGACGAGCGGTTGTTTGGAACGGAGGGCTTTGCCAAACAACCGCTTTTGGTCGAAGTACTGCGACGCGCGTCCTCATCATAACACACTTCGTCACTTCCAACATGGCGCAACGTCCCACAGCGGAAATAAAAGTTCCCTCACAAGATCCCAAGAAGAAGAAGGAAGAGGAGGATGAACAGAAAAAAGACGTGCCCAAAGCCAACGGCGACAAGAAGGAAGAGGAGGAGCTGGTGCGTCAGACAACCGCGATCAACGTGCCGAGGACTGACAGCGCACACACAACAGTCCGAAGCGGACGCTCAGCTCAAATCTGAGCTCGAGATGCTGATCGAGAGATTGAAGGCACGTCTTCCCCTTCTCCAGTCCGGGCTCACACATATGCCTTGATCAGGAACCCGATACCGGGCTGCATCGACCTGCTCTCGAGACTTTGCGCGTGCTCATAAGGACCTCAACGTCTTCCATGACATCGGTCCCCAAGCCTCTCAAGTTCCTCCGTCCTCACTACCCTGAACTCCAGAAGCTTTTCGATACATGGGCCCCGTCTGAGGACAAGGCAAGTGTTTCCGAGATCCTCATGACACTACGCGCCTTATTCTTTTGTAGAGTCTCTTTGCCGATATCTTATCTGTGCTTGCTATGACGTACTCAGATACGCAGCCACGAGGGACCCTCCGGTATCGACTACTCTCCGCCTTCCTTCTGCCACCATCATCGACAATACCGGAGCCTGGTTCATGGGGACACGAGTACGTTCGTCATCTAGCAGCGGAACTCGGAGAAGAATACACAATCCGCCAAGAGGGTGAAGAATCCGCTACTTCCCCGCCTACTGAGAAGGATGATGCGACTCCCAAACCCGAACCTGTCAATATCCCTGGGAATATCGACGATTTACGCGCACTCGCGTTGGAATGCGCGAAATTCTTCATTAGTCATAACGCTGAGCCTGACGCCGTAGATCTCTTTGTGGAGCTCGAAATGGTGGATCGAATAGCAGAATTGATTGACGTCAACACGTTTGGACGCATCTGCACGTACATGGACCGGTTAGTAACAATGCATATCAGGCACCTGCTCCCACTGTATCTCAAGAGCTCTTCAGATGCGTAACCCTTCTACCACCTCCAGACGATGTCACTTTCCTACGGGCCATTCACAACATCTATCTTCAATTTTCCAAGTTCCCTGAGGCTCTCAGCGTAGCAGTTCGACTAAATGATCCCGAGTTAATTCGGAAAGACTTTAACGCCTCTGGCAACCCGTGAGTACTGCGCTCTTCGCCGATCTTTTCTTCTTGTTCTAAGCCAAACGTTCAGGATAATGAGACGTCAGCTTGCTCTCCTTCTCTCACGTGCACAAATACCATTAGAGTGGCTACAACCCCCACCATCCGAGGACGCCGACGCAGAAACAGAGCTGCCCGAGGACATCGTGGAGTGTCTCAGTAACACACACTTAAGTGGATTCTTCAAAGACTTTGGCAAAGAAGTCGGTGTTTCTGAACCCAAGAGCTTGGAAGATGTATACAAGAGCCACCTGGAGAATACGCGTAAGTTCGTCTCATCATAGTTGAGTTGATAAGAACTCACTCTGCAAATAGGAGGTGGCTTGTCTGCAAACGTCGACTCTGCTCGGGGGAACCTGGCTGGTACATTCGTTAACGCATTTGTCAATGCTGGATTCGGAAATGATAAACTTATGGTCGAAGCTGAGGAGGGTAACAGCTGGGTGTACAAGAATAAGGATCATGGTCAGTTTTGAACTATACGTTATGACTTCTACTGAAACAGGATAGGCATGATGAGTGCTGTGGCCAGTTTGGGGCTCGGTTTGCTCTGGGACACGGATATTGGTCTCAGTCATGTCGATAAGTACACGTACTCGTCGGAAGAACACATCAAGGCGGGTGCCCTTCTTGCGACAGGCCTCTTAAACTCAGGAGTCCGTACGGAAGCTGACGCTGCTTTTGCTCTTCTCGGAGAATATGTAACAAATCCATCGCTACCTCTGAAAACCGCTTCTATCGTCGGCCTCGGGCTGGCGTACGTTGGCTCGCACCGTGAAGACTTGCTTAACCTTCTCCTACCTGCGGTTGCAGATGAATCTAGTTCGACTGAGGTTGCTGCGTTGAGCGCTCTTTCACTTGGCTTTGTGTTCGTTGGTAGTGGCAATGGCGAAATTACCAGTACCATTTTGCAAACCTTGATGGAAAGAGACGAGACGTCGCTTGGGGACAAATGGGGACGGTTCCTAGCTCTGGGACTCGCCCTTCTTTACGTTGGTAAATCCTCGAACATCACTCACGAACGGACGTTGTGTTGACTGAAGATCTTTAGGGCTCCAGGACGCCTCAGACGCGACGCTCGAGACTCTTAAAGCTATCGAACACCCGATCTCAAGACAAGCTCAAATTCTCGTAGAAGTCTGTTCGTTTGCAGCAACGGGGAATGTTTTACGAATACAAAAACTGCTTCATTTGTGCGGCGAACACTTGGAAACCGTAAAGGAGAAAGAGGAGGCAGAAAAGGAGGAGAAGAAGGAGGAGGAGAAGGAAGATAAGGAAGTTGAAAAAAAGACGGACAATACCTTCCTATCGTTCGCCGTGCTTGGCATCTCCATAATCGCAATGGGTGAGGAAATTGGTTCGGAAATGTCTATGCGACAGTTTAACCATCTGGTAAGCTCGCACCGTTCAGAGTCTGCATGTGGCTGGCTTATAGGCTACGCAGATGCATTATGGTGATCCGATCATCCGCAAATCTATTCC
Source organism: Rossbeevera pachydermis (assembly GCA_038090155.1). Taxonomy (NCBI): domain Eukaryota; kingdom Fungi; phylum Basidiomycota; class Agaricomycetes; order Boletales; family Boletaceae; genus Leccinum; species Leccinum pachyderme. The sequence goes on from JBBPME010000261.1 coordinate 8,172, forward strand.
TCTCGCACTCGGTCTGATCAGCGCTTCGAACCCCCAACTTCCCGTCCTTGACACGCTCTCGAAATACAGCCACGACAGCGACCTTCAAGTCGCACTCAATGCCATCTTTGCGATGGGCCTTGTTGGCGCAGGAACCAATAATGCTCGTTTGGCTCAGATGCTCCGACAACTGGCTGGGTACTACTACAAGGAACCAGATTGTTTGTTTACGGTGCGCATCGCACAAGGATTGGTGCACATGGGCAAGGGTACGATAGGGATTAATCCCTTCTTCTCTGACCGCAACATCATGAGTCGACCGGCTGTCGCTGGTTTGTTGGCGACGCTCACGGCGTTCACGGATGCCAAGGCCTGTGAGTCATGCATGTTACATTGAAGATCACATTAAGATCACACCATCATTCAGTTGTGCTGGACAGGCATCATTGGATGTTGTACTACCTCGTGACCGCCATGTACCCGCGGTTCTTGATCACGCTCAACGAAGACCTCGAGAATTTCCCTGTGACAGTTCGTGTGGGCCAGGTAAGTCAAGAGTCGTTTTCGACTAGCTTTGGTGTGGTGCTTATACCGTCTGCGAGGCTGTCGACGTGGTCGGACAAGCTGGGAAACCTCGCACGATATCTGGTTTCCAGACGCACCAAACACCAGTGCGGCTGGGAACGACGGAGAGAGCGGAGTTGGCGACGGAAGAGTATATTCCGTATGCTCACGTTCTGGAAGGATTCGTCATCCTACGAAAGAATCCTGGGTACGAGAAGGAGGACGCGATGCAACTGTAGTTTTCGGACGCGTGTACTTTGGGATAATATATTTGTGGAGGCTCACCTTACCTAAAGTTATAGAAGGGGATGGAAATCCACAACATCTGTTTAAGGGTGTACCTCTGTGTCTCCTCAAGTTGCTATCAGCTCATTTAGTCACCTCTTCTGATCGCTCTCTGGCATCTCAATGTATACCTCCGACTTCTTTGTTGACATCTATATCTGTGCGCGCGCATGCACGACGCGGCCTCCGCGAAGAAACCAAACAAAGTGCACCATACTCATACCGTTTCTTACATTGAATAAACATAACACAAAAGGGTCTTTACTAACGTGCCTGCCTGGGATAGACATACCTACGTTCCCTAGATCATGAATAATTGGAATCAAGCGGGACATCGGCGAGTTCGACATCCTCCACAACGATTTCGCCGACCATATTCCCTCGTCTCCAGTGCACACGGCTGAGTTCCGCATGGCTAAGCAACCATTCTGGATCCACGTGCGAAGTCGCAGACACAGAACGTATGCTAAGCATAGCTCTGCACACAGATGTGACGATGAGAGCTACGACAGGGCTAAAAAAAAGGTATACATCAAGGCGACCATAAACTGTGATGCAACATCCGGAGATTACCTTGATGCGATAACCGGTGAGCGTAGCTTTGAAGTAGCAACATGCCACTTTAGTTGGCATAATAATGCAGATACGGCCGACGAACTTACGGGGAGCTGTGACGGTTCTACCAGCGTCAGACTCACCACTGATAGCAACAAGGACACTTGATATTTGCGTTAGTATGAACGTCATTTGAAAAACTAGCAAGTGAACTGTTACCTGCTGCGCAGGCATACATGAGCATGCCCCTGTACGAGACCATCGCAAGTTCAAACCACAAGTCGCGATATATATGAATTATCAGACACACTCTTTTACGAAGCGCCACAAGAACGAATCGGTTTGTGGCTTGACAGAACTTGACAGGAACCGATAGACTTTGAGCGCGAAAAGAATGGTATGGAGTGCAAGCGAAGGCACGTAGACCAATGCAGCCATAGGGGATGAACGGACGAGCGGATGCATTGCGCTGAATTGTATCGTTTTCCACAGTGATATAGACAAGAAGACAGTCGTAGTGGTGCTTGCGACCAGAAGGGCGACTGCAAAACGTCTGACCACCCAGTTGCGGGTGAAAAGGAACCAAATGCGAAGGGTGATGACCGCTTATGACCGTATTAGTTAGTTTCCACTGCGTACCATTGGTGAAGAGAGTATACATTGACTGAGAAATGTTAGAGGGAGAATGAAGCCACAGATCTTGATTATAAACACCCTGATGGATAGTGATGGGGTTTGCACGCATAATGTGTTGATGAGATAACTTACAACTCATGTAACTGTTCTGCTGGTGAACATCGAATCACTAGCTCGGCTTGAATCACTCACCCCGCTGCTAGCCCATTTCTGGGCTTCGATAGTCAAGTCAAAGAAAATACACGGATATCAGTGAGGATGGCTCACTGATAACCGAGAATCTGAACAACGGGTCATCAGAAGAGTGCGAGACACGCATTGCAGCTTACTCACAATGCAAATCCAAGGGCCAGGTACCTGATCTGATCTGAGATTCAGTAAAGAAAAGCAAAACAAAGAAATCACTTGCTAAAAGGTAAAGAAGTCTAGACAATGACCATGGTCCAGTCCAGAAGTATTCGGCCTTGTCGGTCAATTTGAGCTCAGGTTGCACAAGCACAAGAGAATGTTGTGGGTCAGGCATACCTCTTCTCCAATGCAAAGAATATGATCATAGAGTAGGAGTGAGACAAAGGCATAATTAAACTCGTGTGCCTCAAGGATGGTGGATACAAGTGTTATCAAAGGGTTCATTGAGGGCAAGACGAAATGAAAGAAATCCAGCAGGTGTTCGATTATATACGAGGTTTTCAAGTACGCACCAGATTTTGATCGACGGACGCGTTAGAAGCCAAAGCTGAGATCCTAGAATCTAACATCAAACATCCGAGTCTGGGCTAAACGAAACAGGCACGAAGGGGACGTGAGAGTTCAAGTTGACATACGTATCGGCTGGCATTCCCTCAGGCTGGAACCATAATATTGGCAGCGTCAGTGTTACGTGTCGATGAATCGCATGGCAAGAATATGTAAGGCAGTCATACCTCCAAACCAGAGGCTTGGTTTCGATGAGTACATGTGGGGGAAACTGCATCTGGAAAATTCTTGGACGGGTAAACCTCCCTGTACAGTACAATTATTGAGGATATTTGCCATTCTCATGACCATGTGGTCCGGACTCAACAGAGGTTGAAACGACGTATCATATCTGGTGATCCGGTTCAACTTCCGCATCCCACTGGTACGGTCTTGGAAATTTGAGTTTCAAAGTCAAGGCTGAGATTCTTGGGTTTCCAGAACGTCACCTAGAGCCTTCCAGTGACTGTAAACACAATCCCCGTGTTGTGGCGCAAGTCGGGTTGTGACGTCGTTATTTCAGCCGTGAAACGTTGTTTGATAGCCTGGCCACGTACTTACCCACTCCAAGGGTCTATCATCGTTGGATTTGTTTTTTTTCCTGTCACGCGGCGCCAATCTCTTACGGCGACAGTAGGAGTTACCGAGCTTATTATGTAAGCAATCCTACCAGACTCTGACTATGGTCTTCGCACTTTCCTCGCTCCACCAATGGCCTCGTCATTCCACCCCAAAGGCGCGCGAGATAGTCCTAAGTATCATCAACTCGTCCAAGACACCATTAGCGACGAAAGACATCTATAAGCTTGCCGTCAAACCAGCCCAGGCCGACGCGTCGGACAAAGAAATACGCTCCATGAGGTTCGTGTTGCTTCACCCTCTTTTTCGTCAATTTTCGCCTGCGACACGGGAAACAGGCATCTAAAGACCGTCGTGCTCCGTGATTTGGCCGCCCATAACCGTATTGAGAAAGTCAGGACCCAAGGCGCATTTACGGCGTGGTTGTGGAGGCCTAAACAAGCACCGGCATCAGCACCAGCAGGCAAGAACAAGCCAAATTCCGACCTGTCTAGCTCGACGATGCTGACGCCTGCGGCCGTGGGTGTGGGTGAGGATTGGAGCCACTTGAACAAGCGGAGGCAACGGGCGAGGAAAATGAGAGTGGAAAGAGACTTGCGGTGGATGTTGGGGATGCAGAAAGTACGGGGGGAATCCAGTTTACAGCATTAGAAGGCTCGGTTTGCTCTACAAACTCAATGATATCTGACTTCATGGTTTACAAAGACTCCGCCGACGAACGAAGCCCAGTTTTCAATCGAGTAATTACTTAAAATTTCTGTTCTAAAGTTACACACCTCGTCAAAGCGATGAACAAGATACAAAAGAATGTCGATGACGAGCCCCCACTTGAATGGTTACAGGCATGGCACCAGCAACCAATGATAAAAACGTGCAAGGATATGCAAAAAAGGGCAGAGACACCGTGCGGATGCGTGCAGAGCGTATCGATAACACAACAAACAATGTTTGCAATGAAGAACACGAGCGCTGAGATCCATGCCGACAATATTGGTGGACGCAAAGATCGAAAGCACATAAGAGATGAATTCCAAAGGATAGTAATGTTGCGCTGTGAATCCGAGGTGATTACGAACTGAGGATGATCGACAAAGCAACTGAAGGAAAACACCAGACAACGAGCAACTTGCATGGGGACGGGCGTAAGCCTATTGAAGTAGAACATAAACGATGATGGGTTAAGCGTGGCATTGACGAGGGGATTCTTGCTGCATAATAAGAGTTAATGCGTGTTCGTGATGGATGATACGATAGGATGCGTCGGTGAGAGGTAGGATGTCCATGAATATGCGATGGAATAATTTTCTAGATCGTCGCGGGGAAAAGGAAAAAGGGGCAAGGATGTCGCAGATGGCAGCTATTGATCGTCTTCTACAACACCTTCCGCATCGTTTTCGGCGTGTTGACGCTCGCGGCACCAGGCTCTCAGCTTCGGCAGATCGTCCTGCAAGGAAACTTGCATGCTTTCCTCCCATCGCTCGAGCGCCCACTCGCGTACCCAGATGCTTACCTATACGCGACATGGGTAATAAGCTCATCAAAGTTTGAATTACTTACCTTCAGGAAGCGCTTTCCCGCGTACTTTCTATGGAATGATTCGTGTCGTACCGGTTTTAGTATATAGTTCAGCATCAAGTTGGCGGTAGGAAGTAGTGAACTCTCGGCGTAAGAAGAGTAGTGCGCCAAGTTGGCATTCTATCCAAAGGGATTAAACAAGGCTCAAAGAACTAGAACCGTGTACTCACCCATTTATAATTACCGAGGATCAGCCTGGCCAGCCAGATAGACGCGGCTGCCATCAAGGACGGAGGGGTAGCCAGCAGCCGCCATTCAAGTGCGCCAACCTCCAAAAGGTACTTGCCGATGGTCCGAGCCTTGACGTCGTAATCATCAGCCTTGCTGATGCGGCGAAGGAAGTGCATCGGATTAGGAGAGGTCAGATTCCAGTCGATTGTTTTGAGCACGTAACGCTCCGCAAGGAGGATTTCTGACTCGGTGTACGAGGAATCGGCGCAATGGAGAAAGTGGGAGACGGAAGGAGCCACGATTTCCTCCACCTTTGAAGAAATAAAAAGACAGGTAATGCCGACGAGTTGAAGCTTGGCGAGCGATACAACACGAGCGGACAAGAATCGATCGATGATGTTGACACACAGGAAGAATGTTTCAGGGAGGAGGCGGAAGCGAGCATGGACCTGGACGAGCCAGTCAAGGAGGATGCCTCGCATGGACCAGGCCAACTCCTTCTGACTCGACATGTAATCGGGATTGGGGAGGGTACTAAGCTGAAGGGTCTTGTGAGTGAAGTACGAGCGGAACGTATGGCAAAAAAATACCTCGACGCGCTTCATGTAGTCGAATATCTCGTTGACGTATTCGCTAACCATCAAGGGGTCGTCGGCGTCCTCTGCGTCGAGATCATCCCATTCCTGGCCGTTGGGATCAGCTTCTGGCTCACTGTCGATGTGGGGAGGGAGAATCCCGTTTTCGCCCTGGTCTACAATGAGGTTTGCCTCGTCGGGGACGTCTGAGGAAGTTCGCCGCTTCTTGAATACCCGGTTGTCATCCTCTTCACGGACATCAGCTTTGACGTGCAAGTGGGAAGTAGTCCGCTTGGACAAGTCGGCTCGCTGTACCTCGTGTTTGATTACGTGAGATGTAGTAGCGAGGTGGGGACGATGGACGGCTTTCCGGGGGGCAGATGAAGCGGGATCAACGATCATGGCGTCATCGACGTGGACGGGGGCGGGATCTGCGTCCTCCTTTACGTCGGCTAGTGGGCGCACTTGGGGCTGGGATGGAACGGCCTTGGAAGTGCGACGGACGGCAGAGACGATGGACAAGGGCTGCCGAGTGCCAGCAGATTGAGGGAGTCTGGACTTGATCACTACGCCGTCAAACTTTGACTTGGCAGAAGGAAGATCGGAGGGCTTGGCCTTGACGTCCTTGGGGGCAAGTGCCGACTTTGGTTTGGTGGCATTCTTGGGTACCTGTGCGAGGGCGTCGCGCTTACGCTTGCCCTGTGAGGCGGCATCGAGGTCGTTCTCGTTCGCCTTCGCCTTGGAGGAGGCGGTTGGAGCTGCAGCACGAGAAGGCTGAGATGTGGCCATTGTGGGTTTTGAGCGGGTGGTGGGACGAGAGGAGGCGTTCTCGTTGTGCGACGAGACTGCAGCACGGGTGATACGGCGAGTCTAGTGAAATGTAGTGAGATAGCGTAGTAAAATCTAGCAAGAAGAAGCTTACGGGTATCATCGTTCGTTCAAGTTCAAGACAAGGACAACACACAACAAACTCGCCGGCCATTTTTGAACTCGCTACACAAAACACGACCAAATAAGCTGGCGCGCATCGCGTCGCGTCACGTGGGAGAATTAAGATGGCGCGAACCCCTCTTTGGGGGGTGTCCATTTTGTACCTCTCACTGCTCACGATGACCCGCCGATCTCGCTCAAACTCGTCCCTCGCCGTCAGACATGTCCCCGACGCACCCGCCTCCCCGCCCCCGACGTTCGGGATGTCCCCAGCCTCGAAATACATGTCCAACATGAAAGTCATACGCAGAAGAGACGCTTCCATCCTCTCCATATTCGACCAGTTCAGCCACGTCTGTGTCTACCACCACAACGGCGACAAGTGGGAGAAACAGGGCTTCGAGGGGAGCATGTTTCTCTACGAACGGTATTCTCTCCATCCTGTCCTATTTATCCTGTCTTATCCCCCGCTCAGCGACTCTTATCCTCCATATGGTCTCTACATCATGAATCGCGTTGGGATGCAAGACTACATCCAACGTCTCTATCCAGAGGACAGCGTCGGCGTACACGGAACTTATCTCATGATACGCCACTACCCCGACTTTACCGCCCACCGTCTAGCAGATGCCCGCTCAAAGCTCCCTTTGTCCAAACAGGATGGCCCCGCCACCAAATTCGCCCCAGAATTCACCATCCCCGACCCTGAAAAAATCCACGACACCGACAAGGGCCGCTCTCTCACCGTCGGCCTTTGGTGCTTTGCCACAGATGCCAGGGAACCAATGTCCGACGTCGTCTTACGGTGCGTCCGTCCCCTTCCCCGTCTTATTCCCATTGAATATTTCCAGATTACACGAATACATCAAGATGAACCGTCCATATCCAGACGAATTCAGGTATGGCCCAGACCGTCCCCCTCCTCCAAGCTTCCGATCCGCCTCTAGAGCTAGCGGTAAGCTGCCTTCTCACTCCCATATCATCACTCTCCTTCAATCCTTCGTAGATCGCGCACATCATTCTCGTTCCGCATCGAGTGCATCGAATACCAGCAGCATACACAGCATCTCAGAGTCAGGGGAAGACTACGATCGCCCTCCCCCGTCTAAATCCCCTCCTATCAACGGTCCATCAGGTCTCGACAGACTCTTAGCCAAACTAGCATATCCCTCCCAGACACAGCCCAAAGCTGGCACAGGTGGCTCAGAGATCACCGCTGCCAGCCTACTTGCCACCATCTCTGCCCCTCCTCGTACCATGTCCGTCCCTCCCACCTCGTCTTCCGCTGTACCCACACGTGGTCTTGCACTTCTAGACACCATCTTTGCATCAGCAACTCCTCCACCACGTTCCGCATCTCGTGCTAGTACCTCCACAAGGTCTACTCAACGAACTGCCACCCAGCCCACGTCACACTTTAACATTCCCATTCTATCTCAACCCATTTCTCATCAGCCTTCGCCTCCCACTGCCTTCTCACAGGATCCCCATATCCTCTCCCCAAAGCCTACCTCCACTGCCCTCCCCCAAGTTCTCAACCAAGAGGTCATATCGACCCTTTTAGGCCTCCCGCCATCTCGTGCTTCGTCCGTGCGATACGAAGGCGATAACGAGGCCAGCGATGATGGCGCATCAGAGCCTGGCTCTTTGTCAGCATCTATCCATCAGCTTTCCGTCCCTACGGCACGCATCAACGACAATGAGAACAGCAAGTATGGACCCCGTATCCTTGGAGACGTCACTCCTCGCCCAGCACTGCGTGGCTTTGGCTCCAACATCAACCAGGTCAGCGATCTGCTGACAGCTGCACGTATCGAGCAGCAGAGCACCCACGAGGACTCCCCTCCCTCTAGCGTACACTCGCCTCCCCAGCCAACGGCCACAGACATGGACTCCGCACCCTCGATGTACGTCCAATCCCGCGTAACTCCGGGTGCCACATCGAAGCATCCTCCTAAATCCCGACCTCTTGTTCCATTCGAGACCGACTCGGAGCTTTGGCCATACCCCCGCCCTCCGCTCATCGAGACTGACTCTGATGTCATCGAGATCGACTTCGCCGATATGAGCGCCTTGAGCGATCCAGACGCGTTCGAGAGACACATCTCCGCTAATAAAAAGAAATCAAGGCGCTCGAAACGCGATCAACAAAAAGAACGCGAAGAGATTGAGAAGAGTTGGGACGTGCCTACCCCACTGCACATGGTTCCCCCCACTTCCGTACCTGACCCTGGTCCGCCCCCACCCCCGCCCCCGCCGCCCCCGACCACGGGTCTGCCGAACGGCAGGGCAAAACGCACTGCGCAGCACGACTGTGCTGTGCCGAAAGACGCTCGCGCGCAGACCGAGGCACCCAGAATCAATATCAATGGCGCGCAGTCTGCTCTCTTGGGCACGCTCCCCTTGCAAGACGGTGCCGCCCGTCTCAGTTCATTGTCGAGAAAGGATTTCGTGACCGAAGTGTTGTCCTTGATATACGTGCGTCCTCTTATCCTCTCGATGTTACCAGTGCTATTTAACGATTTTGTGACAGACGAACAAGCAGTTCGTCGACGATCTTTATCGAGAGTATACTTCCCAGGTCGATTAACGCCCGCGTTCCGGTGACGTAGGCCGGTTCGAACTCCACCCTCTTTTGCTCGGGCGTTCGTCGTGGTGGCTTGGATATCATCGATCGCACATGTTTGGGATACTCATACTGCTAACACATACGCTCGCTTCTTCCCTTTATTTTTGTGTGATGACCGCTGAACGAACCCGCGACTCCTTTGGTGTGCGATTACCTTGTCCCGCAATGCTTTGCGCACGCGTCCCGAATAAATTAATCATAATAAGTCTGTATGTCTCCGAGCCGATCACTCGAACACCGCTGTACGCGGATCCTTGCCAAACTGCGCCCGCAAATTGGCTACGCCACCCGTGACCGAAGAGTACGCTGCCCCCAAAAAGAACCCAGCATGAGCCATGACCGCCTGATCCACCCGCGCAAGCACGTCCGTCAGCATGATCGGCCATCCAAACGCCCGGAAGTCTTCCTGCTTGAGCAGATCCGAGAGCAACACGGCCCCTGTGCGATGGAGGTAGTCTACCTTCTCGGGATCCCGTTCGTCCGTGGCGAGGTAGTACCTTGGATCGACCATCAGAACCGGGGTTCAGAACGTGCGGCGAAAGCACTCACATGTCTCCCAGATCCGGCGCGTCGAGGGCCATGACCGAGAAATCGGTACGAGCGTCGGGCACGTCGTACATGGTCGGCCTCTCGTGGTGGATAGATACCAGCGCATTTCGTCCATCGTTGAGCGCCTTCTGAATCCGGGCGACGTGATCTGTGAAATTAAGCTCAAGTGCGAATTCGTACCTTACGACTGAACATACACGGCCGTGAGCGAACGGTGACATGATTCCATAATAGACGACTTACAGTCGCCTCGGCGCATGTGCGCAGCCATCCATAGCCGCCCGTCAGTCAGAGAAAACATGCAATCTCTGATTCGCTCGGCCAAGAGAAGTATGTCGTCGGTCGGTGGTAAATCATACAGCGCCATCCGCGAGAAACGAGTCCGGCTTTCAGCGGTGGTGAAATGAATGGAACCCTGATATGAGCGATCAACGATTCGATAGAAAGCACGAGGAAGTAACGACACGCACAGGCTTGCGGAACAAATGGAACTCCCCACGCATGAGAAGCACCCGCGCTGACACTCGATGATAGTCTTCATAGAAACCTCTTATCCTATGCCTCGGGACAGCCCTATAGGCGGGAAATATAACGCTTTTGGCCATGTCGAAGCCACCTCTGAGATTAGGAAGCGACATCAGCCTTTTTCTTCCGGTCAGGGCACAGTCTGGAATACGCACACGGTACCGTAGGTGTAGACCACCTCAAATCCATTTTCTCGGAGAACATCGCCTATATCTTCCATAGATGACGCGGATGTGATGCGTTCTCCATCCTCTACGATCATCTTGACAATATCCCAATTCAGCGTGGGCCAGTTGTACTCCACGATGTAATCCATTAGCGCTTTGTAGATATCCGAGTTCGTCGACACGTTGGTCCACGACCCTGGATTGTCGTGAATAGGATCACCCCCTTCCCAACTCCACCCTCCGCGTAGACGCATGTCTTCGGGAATACGATCGACGCGGAGGATACTAACCGGATCGTAGTAGAAGCTCTGGGTTACATACAGATCGGGCGTCATCACCCCCATCGTATCTCGTGAATGATAGGCTTCGACGTCCCACAGGCCTTGGGCCGATTCGACCTCCGTTGAAATATTATGTAGGCGAAGGTATTCCGAGACCGTGATCACGGAGTGTAACTGTTGGAGGTGCGTGAGGTTGAACATGATGGATATCGGTATTCTCCACCCCATTTGTTCTTCGACAGGGAGCTCACGCCATTCGTCGGAATAGAAAACGTCGCCACGGTTCACCACGGTCGCAAACGCAGCACAGACCTCCCTTCCCAGGAAGGTCAGCCCATGGTGCACACAACCAGAAAACGATGACGACCTACACATCAAATTCGCACGAGCGGGCATATACAAAGGACGGTATGATGGTCGTTCTGTTGAGTATCTCGCTGTGCATGATGGCGGTGTCGATGATCGTGCGGATCTATTGAGTCGCTGTGAATGTGCGGTAGGGAGGACCGTTTGGATGCACGTACGTTATTCCAGCCTAACCAGAGACTGTAGTCGCGAGCATAGAATCCATTCGTTTTGTCGACTATGTCGGAGAGTCGTTTCAACTCAAGCTCTTCGGGGCTCAGTAAAGCACTCTGTGCTATGGAATCCTGAACGGTTTTGTTGGACCAGGCGGTTTGTTGGCCCAGCGAGGTCTGCCCAGGGCGCCATTGAGTGAGCAATTGAAAATCGGTCACGTATCGCATGTTCAGTAGCGTGAACCCAACGAAGATGCCGACAAGCAGGGCGAGGCCGACGAGAGAGGGGGCAGATACAGTGATGCTGCCTCTCAGGAGTATCCGCACAAGTAATCTAGCAAGACTCATACCAACAGCTTTCCGAAGAGAGAGAGGAGTGTGTGTGTTCGGATTCGGTCGGAATGCAGGTGTGGCATTGAGGACGTGAGGCTTCGTTCGCCAATGGTAACCTGAAACTTGATCAATCCTGTCATCCTGTCAGATGATCCTAAACACGACGGCGTCTCAGACTCAACGAGAAATTTCCTAACGTGGGCTGTGTTGCACGTACGATCTGGCGACGGGTCTGAGGTTGTAGGCTAGGCGATGTCAATCACCCGCGAAGGCTATTGCCATTCCAGGAACGTTGCATGAGTTCAGAGTAAGACGTCCGCTATACGCACTTTTCATCGGAAGCGACGGGGCCCAGACAGTTCATCATGGTTCGTGTCATACAATGCTGATGGCATCGACATGTCAATCACCAAAGGAAGTAGCTTTGCTACTTAGGTTAAGCGTGCTGCGCCTAGATCGTGGTTCATCAAACTGCGAGCAAGTATGAACCACAGGCCCCGTTGCCATAGCTTGTACCCGTAACGATTGTTGCAAGTCATAAAAAGCAAGAAGTAACGAATCGCAAGCACGATTTGATAATATACGTACTAGTCAACTTGTTTGGGCTCTGCAGGTTTTTTGCGTTCCAAAATCTCCACCCATTTGCTTGGGAACCAACCTTCTCTCCCGTCGCGCGTTCGACCTCTCCACCACTCACTCTCTACCTCTAATCGGGGATCCACCTCTATCCCAGTGGCAGGGTCCAGTTTCCCCATGATCGCGACGATCTCGTGTTCCTTCAGGGCGAGTTCAGAGGGTGAGGATGGTGAAAATGGATACAGGGCTCGAGCAAACGAAAGCATAGAAGGATCGAGTGGACCAAGCTGGGTACCAATTTGGCCTTGCTGTTGTTGCTGAGCGCGTTCGTTGAGGATCTTGATCAACTTCGACATGGCATACGGAATGCCAAGGACGGCGAGGAAGAAGAAGATCAAGGGTTTCTTGCTGGGTTTCGGTGCATGGGGACCAGGAGGACCTTGGACCGGCCGCCCATTGATGAACTCTTTAAACTCGATTTGCATCGATGAGCTGGATTTTCCGGTGATAAGCTCTTTCATCCATCTCACGAGTCCAAACAATCCAAGCACGCTCCCAAGTGCATTTCGGAGATGACTGAACTGCTCGATGACACCAACCATGGCAAAGAATGAGCTGTGGGTGGCCATGAACGTCGATTCGAGCATCTGTGCGACGCCAGTAAATGTCTGCACGATGGAATGGAGGAGGGAGAAGGTGTGCTGAGTGGTCGCTTCGAGGGTTTGTGTAAGAGAGGGATTGTTAGGATCCGCGCCAGGGTACATGCCCATCCCACTCATCCCGGGCATTCCACCACCATACATGCTATTCATGCCATACCCTCCGTATCCATACCCGCTCATCCCGCTCATCCCACTCATCCCACTCATCCCGCTCATCCCACCGTATCCTAGCCCTCCCCCGTACATGGAACCGCCATATGGGGAGTAGGTGTTTCCAAATCGCGAGTATGGGGAGTATGGGGACACGGAGTTGTAGGCTGAAGGCGCGGTTGCATATGGTGAGGTAGTCATTGAAGGGTTGGACAGCGACGCCGGGCGTGCAGGAACGGCTGGGGGAGTAGAGGAGGACATCGCGGCTGTCGATGCTGCCGCCGCCGCCGTCGATGGCAGTGACGACGAGACAGAAGGCTGTGCACTAGTTCGCTCCCATGGCTTGGGCGGTGAGGCCATCGTCGTCGTAAATAAGTTCGTCGTGGCTGAGTGTGAAAAACAGGCACAACTTCCGTTCCCGGTTGCCGGTTTCACCTCCTTGTGAGAACCCAATTGGTTGTAGATAGTAGCTGTTTCAGACCTTCATTAGACTATGTGGGCCGGACACCATCATCAGCTGTTTCAAACTTTCTTTCCGCTGGTGCAAACGGTGGGTATTGATTTTGATATATCGAGCCTTACTATGGATTTTTAAGACCCACCATCCAGAGACAATCGCAGTGCATGTCGCAATCAACTCGTTTCTTAGAAGTCAATCTCACTCTGTTCAGTACATCTTCATACGAACTCGAATTAGCAGGCAAGGACATCCACACCGCGTTTTTTGCACCACTCAGAGATGGTGAACGATCTCGAAAGTCATATTATAAAGAACGCCAGCTGTCCGAGACTATGCACAGTATTATGATCGTGGAACCGGGAGGAATGACTCGGGCATCAAGGGCATCAAGGAGACAACCGCAGCCATCCGAGTCCATCCAGACATTGTCAGTGTGCGAGATGCATATGCGCGCTAATCATTGGGTCAAACATTTATGCCGTGCACTGAGAATCTATCTGCGATGATCAACTTAGGTTTGCACACGTCTTTTAATTTCGTGAGGGATATGACTGATGCATCGTATGTTGTTCGACCGTCATAACCAAAAGATCGGTACTCTAGAAGGTGAAGGCGAACGGAGAAATTCAAGCAGTGATAGAGGGAATTACTGGATGTATTGCTCGGCGGGTACGACTACGCAGCCCGCATCGACTACCTGGGGATCGTCATTTACGCGGCAAGTAAAAGTGGTACAATCGGATCAGCACTAATGGTACATTCAGATCGACGACCGGCCGGATGAAGTGAAGCTCTGATGATGGACGGGAGCTTAGGCATAAAGGAAGTCGATACGTCCAAGTAATTGGAAGACCTAGTGTAGCGCCCGGACATAGGAACGAACTCGGATTTGATGACATCATTGATGGTAGGCTGGTGAACCGGTTACCGGTGACCACTGCTTCGCCTCACTACCAACCTAAATCCTGTAAACAATTGGTTGATTAGTAGAATATACAGCAAGGCATCGTACTACCGTTATCAATGATCCGTTTACGCGTACTACGGCTCTCCTCCGGCGCCTCTTGGCGAAAGATTCCCAGATAATCTCTCATAATATCAGACGATTCCAGCTGGGGAATTCGACCAATATTCCCTTCGAATTGGGAAGCAGATTGTCTGATAAAAGCATTTGGAATGAGGAATCAGGATCGTGTATTCGCTCTGAGATGAAACACAGCTCGATTTGAACGAGGTGCCTTCCAGTACTGCCCGACTCATCGTCCCGGTCCGAATGTATATTTAGTGTTTCGGGAAACTTAGGCAAGGTTCCAGCGCTGCCTGACTAGCGGAGGTCTCAGGTCGATTAGCATCCGGCTACGAATGGGGACCATTCCGAAGCGGTACTATTCATGGCAGTGCCGGAGAGCTACAATGTTCTTTGCGACTGGGCGTTTAAGAACGGGTGGAACGTGGGGGCTGACTGGTTCGGTGCCCGGGTTACCGGGACTCATGAGGGCTCATGGAACTGTGAAGGAAGGGATATCGAAGGACCACCACGCAGAGCACAGCAAGGGTATTGAGTGACAAGATAATGACAAGATCTACTCGTTCGATGGGTGTCCGGGGTCTTGCAGAGGTATTAACACAGCTGCCGTGTTGTTTATAAGAAGTGGTACGAGTCTCAGGATGGTCTGTCTGATCTTTAACCATGCGCGTTCCTCTCTTACCCCTCACTAGACGTGCAGTCTACCGCCCGATCGAAACAATCGTCGCGTTCTTTGTCGTCGGCACACTCGCATACTTTCGTATCCTCTCAGACATCAAACATTCCACTTTCTTTGCTCCCGCCTTCCCCTCATCTCCCAGCCCAGCCCACGCTTTGCTTCGCGATGGTAAATGGGTCGTCGTCAGCGAAAAACAGTACCAAGCAAGGTCACCCAGCACGCGCACCCAAAAACTAGAGCTTCAGCAGCTTCTGTTCTCTCCAGCAGACCCGGTATGTGTTCGCCGATCACACCGCTGTAGAACGCTCACAAATGTATATGGTCAATCAAGTCATTCAATTCGGCGATCCTTGCTCCTTCATTTGAAAACTTGACTCAGCATCTTTATGATGCGTTCGTTACCCCATCCGGTTATGCATATTCATCTATCTGCTCTCATGCGACTGCCGAAGATCGTTGCTTCATGGATGTATCAAGTCAAGTCTCGGGATACCAGACCGTCACTCTCTCATTCTTGCCAGATACTCAGGACGAATTTGCTAACGCCCTCAAGGCTAAACATTCATTTCCTGTCGATTCCTTCGGTATTAAGTATCAGATACAGTGTGGCTCTGACGAAACCATTGGCGAAATGAAGAATAGCAAGTGGATCGCTTACGCTGCCAGTGCCCTCATCATGCGCTTCTGGGAGCTTACAAAGGTCTTTTTTCTTTAATTACAAAGTACCTCATCAGTTAACATATCCTTCAGAAAGCCGATTCTCTAGACATTCTTCTCATCCTGGTTGGATACATTTTGATGCATGCCTCATTCATCCGCGTGTTCTGGGCTTCGCGGGCTTTGGGATCTAACATCTGGCTCGCCACTGCCATCCTCTCGTCTGGTGTTCTCTCTTTCATGCTCGCTCTCCCGCTATCTAACTACTTCCGAATTCATCTGGATCTGATCAGTATGTCAGAAGCTCTCCCTTTCCTCGTTTGTACAGTTGGGTTCGATAAGCAGCTTCAATTCGCAAAGGCTGTCTTTAATCATCCCCACCTTACAACCCCCGTGAAGGAGGGTCGCTGGAGAAATCAATTAAAACCAGCTGGCGGGGTTGTCTTTGATGCAATGGGACAATGTGGAAACCTCATTCTTCGCGATTACGCATTGGAGATTGCGGCTCTGCTTTTGGGGGCTAGAAGTAAAGTTGGTGGTCTCAAGGAGTTCTGTGCCCTTGCGGCATTGTCTCTGGCGCTCGATTGCTTCATCTTTGGTACCTTCTACGCCGCAATTTTGACGATCATGGTCGAGGTGTGTCATTCTGTGCCAATAATGCTGCCAGTTTTGGTTTGCATCGGGGTTGCCATTACTAACTAACGCTCTTCGGATACCAGGTCCGCAGGATTCAAGCTGCGCGTGTATTTACTAAATCCAGGAGTACCAACAACCTTACGGCCGAAGGTACCGTCAGTGCATTAGCCAGACCTCCCCCGCCTGTAGGACCTAGTAGCCTCCGCCAGAAGCTATCGGCAACTCTCCTGGGCGCCAAGGGATCTATGCTAAGGGACAAGAACTCTCCCCCGACGGATGTGAATAGCCAGGATCAAGTTGCCCGACTTAAGCTCCTTTTGGTGTGTCTACTTTCATCGCTTAACTTCTACAACCTCTTACAGACTGTTCTAGATTGTCTCTTTCCTCACATTACATATCCTTAACTTCACAACCACCTTGGCACTGGTTTCACCTACCCACCCTAATGGAAGTGCTGTGCAGGCTTTGGGTGATTATCAACCCGAATCCCCCAAAGTCGATATCACTTCCCCTACCATTGCTAGCGTGCTCGATATTTTAGCGACAGCCGGTCCCTTGGACACCGTTACATCGCCTGTGAACATCCTCATCAAAGTCGCTCCCCCCCTACACATCAATGTCATTCCCCCTAGTCCAGCTCGCCCCCGCGCGCTTTTCAGATCCACCGACATGATCGATAACTTTATGTCTGGATGGACCAATCTTGTTGGTGACCCCGTGATCTCGAAGTGGATTGTATTTGTCCTCGCCGCTAGTATGGTTCTGAATGGTTACCTTCTTAAAGGGATTGCGGAGGGCGCTATCAGAGGGCTGCAGCCGCAAAGTGTCCGTTTCAGGTCAGCTACTGGCGTTGGCCAGGATGGAGATGTCAACAAAAAGACATCTCAGGTGAAGGCCACCGCTATACGCCGCAAACCTTCCTTTGTCGTAGGCCCTCCTAGGTCGACTCCAGATGTCTCCAGAGCCACCAACCCGCCCGAAACCACACTATCGACTCCCATTGATTCTAAGCCTGTAGTTGCACCCGTAGCCATCCCCCTTTCCAAGGAGAACGATGGTGTCCCTGCTTTCCTTTTGGATATGAAGCTCCAATCACAACCCCCCGCCATCGTCGCCAAAGAACCCCGTGTTGACCTTCCTCTGCGTTCCTTGGAGGAATGCATCGATATTTTCGAAAACGGGTCTCGACCAGTACAAGTATCACTAGCAATGTTGCATGACGAAGAGGTCATTCTTCTTGCGCAAAACGGAAGGATTGCTCCATACGCGTTGGAGAAGGTTCTTGGCGATTACGCGCGTGCTGTGACAATTCGGAGGGCCCTGATCTGTGAGTGATCCGCTTCCGTGCTACTTCATCAGCTGATTTCACTAGCTCGGGCGACACCTACCAAAACATTGGAGAATTCTGACGTACCCATGTCAAACTATGACTATTCTCGCGTTTTCGGCGCATGCTGTGAAAATGTTGTTGGATATATACCAATTCCCCTCGGCATTGCTGGGCCTTTGACTGTCGACGGGGAACAAGTCCACATTCCGATGGCTACCGCGGAGGGCACCCTGGTTGCATCTACCTCTCGTGGCTGTAAGGCACTCAATTCAGGTGGAGGTGTTACGACAGTTCTTACCAACGACGCAATGACTCGTGGACCTGCTATCGACTTCCCAACGATTGTGATGGCTGCCGAGGCGAAAAGATGGGTAGATTCTGACGAAGGGTACGAGATCATCAGGAACGCGTTTGAGTCGACATCGCGGTTTGCCAAGTTACAGAGACTCAAGACTGCTATGGCTGGACGGACGCTCTTTATCCGCTTCGCAACGAAGACTGGTGATGCCATGGGTATGAATATGATCTCGAAGGGTACGGAGAAGGCACTCGAAGTGATGCAGCAGCACTTCCCCGAGATGGTTACCCTTGCCCTTTCTGGTAACTACTGCACGGACAAGAAGCCTGCCGCGATCAACTGGATCGAAGGTCGTGGAAAAAGCGTTGTTGCCGAGGCGGTTATTCCGGGAAAGGTAGTGAAGAGTGTCCTGAAGACCACGGTAGAGGCACTGTGCAACCTGAACTTGAAGAAGAACCTCGTCGGTAGTGCCATGGCTGGTTCAGTCGGTGGCTTCAACGCACATGCAGCTAACATCCTCACTGCGATATTCCTCGCGACTGGTCAGGATCCTGCCCAGAATGTAGTGAGCTCAAATTGTATGACTCTTATGGAACCGTACGTGGCTTTATTTCGGTCGCACTCCACAATGCTCACGTTGGAACAGGACTAACGACGGAGAGGATCTTTTGATGACTATCACAATGCCTTGCATTGAAGTTGGCACTGTCGGAGGTGGTACTGTTCTGGCTCCACAGAGTGCGGTACTGGAGATGCTCGGTCTCAAAGGCCCCAACCAAACGAACCCCGGTGCAAATGCTCAACGCCTCGCTCGTATTATCGCTGCGTCGGTCATGGCTGGAGAGTTATCCCTACTCAGTGCTCTCGCGGCTGGTCACCTCGTCCGTGCACATCTCGTACACAATCGCTCTCAGGCAAACACCCCAAATCCCTCTCGTCCCGTTACGCCCACCGTTTTGTCTAATGCGCCTGTGGAACAGCGTCGGAGCAATCCTCCTGCGAACGCTGTGCAAATCCTTTTACATCCATCGTCTACGTCATATTTACCACCATACTCAGAGTCCAAACAATAGTGTCCGAGCCGATGAAAGAGGATCGTATTTATTATTATACATATCCCTCAGTACGACTTTTTCGTACGCACGATTATACTAGCAAGGACGGTTTACAGGATATGGATATGCAATTACTACCAACAAATGGCCCATCGTTACAATGTACTTATAAGCCTCTCAACGTGCCATACCTACAATACTTGCTGAATAACGATACCGTGTTCTACCTTTGTGTTCATGGCACTGGATCTTGCTTACTGAACAATCGGCCGCCGATGTCACTCACCTCCGTACCCCACAACCGGCAGTTCATTACAAAACCTTGGAACATATATCAGTCATCTGCCAGTCATCTGCATGGATATGCTTGTCCAATTCCTCAACCCGAACGCCCGGGTGCGCAAGTTCCGAAAACACCGATTTACAGTAAGCATGAGTCATACCTGACGGAAAGCACACTAGTATTTCCATCGAGATATGCTTACCTTGTAGTAGAACGAATTTGTACCTGTGGTAGAACGTACAGACGATGATTGGATACCGCAGTGCCGAGTCTGGCTCTGCATCAAGCGCACGTTGCCCTCTCATTCTTGATGATCTCGTTAATCACTAATGGAAGGTTTTTTGCCTTCTAGAACAGTATGTGCCTCATCCGATCAATATGGGATCGTTCCCGGGAAATTAATAGGCATCTGCTTTCTCGGGTGATGACGTAGTAAGCTAAGTCGATTCTCACGGAACGAAGGACGAATCTCCGCGAAAACCGCTGGCTTTATCATATCGTGTTCGGTTTGTGCCAGTGGTATCTATCTCAGGCTTTCCTTAACTTTCCAACGCACCCCACGCCAAGACCTCGGAGGGCGGGAAATCGGTTACGCCTGCACTTGCTCGCTCGGGTAAGTACACTAGTCCAACCCCGTTTTATGTCCGCAACGTTCAAGATAAACTTATTTTGTCTCTGAACTCCACACTTGGAGTCCTCTTGAATATCACCGAAACCAAATACATATGTCTTTTTCCTAGGGAAATGACAGTGGCAGCAAAACCTCTATAGTACAACATTCCTCCATGAGGTGTAATAGCTGACTTGTCCTGAGTACTGAAATATGCATACAGAATGAAAATTGATGTGGGTATCATAGTGCATGGATCGTTTAGCTATAGTAGATCGACGAGGTGAGCCCTGCCATTCTGACTTCGTAGTATACGTTAGCCACTCACTCCTTCGTGTCAGAATGTATCTTGTGAATGCATGCGCAAGAGGTCGTTGAGTATCCTCGCTACAGATCCAGCGCCCTCAGTGACCCGTTCCCTTTCGCTCTCTTTAACCTTTGGAAGGAGTTGATTGTTGAAGCGATCAGGATGCCATCTCCGGATGTTGTCTTTGATACGCTCCTTCGTGGCTCTGTCCTGAGGATGGATTGGGGACAGCATATATGCGGTGATGGCAGGTGAAGTGAGGTCGTCCGGACCTTTCGGTCGCTTAAACATGGGCCACGGGAAGTCCTCCCATATCAACGACCCGATGGTCTGTACCTTGTCCCACTGGTTACGGTGAGATTCGAACAGCTTCACAACATCCTCTTTGGACATCGTTTTACCCGACTTCGTTTGCCTTTCGTGCTCCAGCATGGCCAACCTTGCTTGTTCACGTCTAAACTGCTCTTCGCGTTGTTGAGCTTGCTCAGCCTGTCGCCGGTGAAACTCAGCCTCAGTAAGCGGTGGGTTTGGAGTGCTACTTGTTGGAGGTTTTGGCGCCGGGGTAGCAGGTCCTGTTGGTTTGGGAGTGCTCGGTGACTGAGCACTCGCACTCGTCGCAGAACTGGTCGTGGAACTGGGGCGTGTGGATGACCAGCCACCCAGGGGATTGTTACGGCCGGAGGCGCTGGTACTGGATCGATCAAGGGGTGGGCTCGTCGCGGCCGGCGTGCTACGATCACTGCGGTTCGGAATTGGCCAGGGGCTCGAAGAACTAGGCGTCTGAGGAGAAGGTGTGGGTCGAAATGTCTCCGGGGGCCAAGTCTCCCAGACCTCTTGCTTCTTCCTGTCCTCGACTCTGTGACGACGAATCTCTTCCTCCCGTTTCCGAAATTCTTCCTGCGCTTTGCCGTCCTCCTTGCGGCGCATATCTGCCTCCCTGCGATTGAGATCTTCCTCCCTGCGCCTTAGGTCGTCCTCTCGTTTGCGCAGCTCCTCCTCTTTCCTCAGCGCTTGTTCCGTTTTAAGACTGGCTTCCTCTGCTCTGCGCCGTGCATCTTGTTCCTTCCGTTCTGCTTCCTCCTGCTTACGCTTAGCTTCAAACTCTTTACGCCTAGCCTCCTCTTCCATCATCTTGACTTCTTCCTCCTTTCGTCTGGCTTCTTCTTCCTTCCGCCTGGCCTCCATCTCTCTCGAGTTCGCCTCCTTTTCCTTCCTCTTCACCTCTTCCTCTTTCCGTCTAGCCTCCTCTTCCTTGACCCGAGCCTCCCTCTCTTTCTTCTTGGCCTCTTGTTCTTTTTTCCTGGCGTCCTGCTCTTTTTTCCTTGCCTCCTGCTCCTTTTTATTCGCCGCCTCCTCTCTCAACACAGCCTCCCTCTCCTTCCGATCGGCTTCTTCCTCCTTTCTCCGCAGTTCGGCCTCCTTGCGCTCAGTCTCGTCTTCCTCTTTCTGTCTGGCCTCTTCTTCTAACATCCGAACCTCATCCTCGCGTTTCTGTTCCTGCATCCTCTTTTTCCTGTCCTCGTCCTCGCGTTTAAGTTCTTCTGCTTTCTTCGCCAGCTCCTCCTCGCGCTTATTCGCAGCCTCCTCCCGCTTGCGCAGCCCTTCTTCGATTTCTTGTATCCGTCGTTCGTTGTAGTCTCGGGTCCGCCAACTCCTGCTATCAAATCCGTCGTCTGATCCGTCCTCAAAGTTCTCATGATGTGTATGCACAGGTCGAGACCCATAGTGACTCCCTTCCTCTCGGAAGTGGTGTCGCATATCCTGCGTAGAAAACCGCCCTCGTAGTTGAGAGGACTGCCAACTGCGCCCTGCTTCCTCTGGTGTTTGGGGAGAACGCGGCGAACCATCCCAACGAGTCTCATAGGGAGAGCGAGAGACCGAATTCCAGTGTCTTGAATTAGGGCTAGACTGCGGAAACGCATCATCAAGCGTGAACGATTTCTTGTTGAGGATGGGTCGGCTCGCGGAAGGTGGTGGGACATGAACGCGAGAGCTTTCCCCAGCCCGAATGTACGTCCCAGAGGTCGGAGAGGTGGCTGAGAACTGGGTAAACCCAAAGCGGTCTTCGGACCTCTGGGAACCGTTATGCATCGAACGATCGTCGGCATACACGTAGCCAGCTCTCTCACGATCTCTTTCTCTTTCCCTTTCCCGGGCCCGATCAATGCTGTTCCACTCTTGATCGGCAGAGTGAATGCTCGATCGCTCCCGGTCGATGTTGCCAGACGATGCATCGAGAGGATCCGAGAACGTGGCGCTAAGGACAGAGGGTGCTTTAAAAGACGAGGTAGCACTCGCGGTGCTACTCCGTCTCGCGAGTGTGAATGTGCGAGACATTTGTGCATCCTCCTCGGCTGTTATCAGCGGCTTCCAGAACTCCTGTACGATGGGCCTTGTATTCATGCTCGGTTTACGTCTAATGTTCTCCTTGCGCGTTGGATCGGGCGGATCGGTGGACGTACGAGCGCTGCGTAGCATGGAATCAGGCTCATCGTATATTGGGAAAGGCTTGGAGCGTTCGAGAAAGGACCTGTCGGTGTCGAGGGCAGACGGTGGCTTCCAGGACCCCATAGATGTGACGGATCCGGCACGGGTCTTGCCGGTCCGAAGCGGGTGAGGTTCCTCTGGAGACGCAGCAAGGTCGTCACGGTCATGGTTCACCGGACGAGAAAAGTAGGGGCCACTCTCACGTTCGAGATCTGCCATTTGGGTGGGAGGTCGGGAGGTTCTACGGATGGGCTGGAGCGGAGTCGACGTAGAGCTTTC
>JBBPME010000262.1:0-31049 GCA_038090155.1 Rossbeevera pachydermis
TCCATTCAGTACTGAGGTGAGATACTCGTCTACTTCTCTTTTCTTACTCATATTGATACCTTGTAGTGTACTTAACAGGTATACAATATATAGTTCTGATCCATTCAGTACTGAGTGTACTTAACAACCTGGACATCTTCGAGAGCGTGATGGAAGCAAAAAGGCTGAGGGAGAATCATGGAGGCGATGGTGATGGTAACGACTCAGACGGCACATCTTCAGATCCACACCCAACACGTAGTGAAACACTTCAGGCGGTGCTGATGGTGAAGAAGTATGTCGGAAGCCTTGATAGCTCATATGCCCGCAAGGTGGAGATGATATTGGGTTCGTTCAGACAGCAAACTCGGACGGTCGAGGTGCAGGACATGACAGACAGTAAATTGACTGACTATTTTACTTGTAATTAGCTTCGTTATAGATGCCAACAATAATCCTACTTCTAGCTCGCGTTAACGTAGACTCTTGTGCACTCTGGGCGCCATATAGTCGACTCCCTCGAATACCCCATACCCCCTAATAACCCATACCTTTAGGCCTATCCCGACAGGTATGCATTAGGAGGGTGTCGACTGTATCTGGGGACCCTTGTGCCCTGTTAGCTGTAGTGCCTGCAGTTAGAAGGCTGTCATCTGTAAGCGCTGTCGTTATGCTGTAAGCACTGTCATTATGCAGTAATAGTGTCGTCACCATTAAACCAGCTGATGTAACCAAATTACTCATGTTGAACTTCTGTCTTGCTGGCACCGACGCCAACATGCCCGAGTTCACCGGTAAGAAGTGTTGAAGGCTATATTAATTTCCTTAAGTAAAGGGTCACCGGGTGTTAACGGTTCTGAACACGTTCTGAACCTCACACAAACGTTCGGTTCAGCAAAAGTTCGGTTCGAACCGGAGTTCAGGACCGGACCGATGCATCACTAACGTTAAGAGGGAGTCGACTGTATAAGCGCGTACGTATCTTCCCTCGGGAACAGAATACTTATGCGGTTGGTTCCATTCTCCGCACGGCGCACGGCCTCTTAAAGGTTCAATTTTTTGTGCTCCTCATCTGTTCCCGCTCTCGTATGACAAAGTTTCACAGACCAAGTTAACCTCACCTCACCTCAAACCATATGTCTTCCAAACGTGATTCCCTTGCTTTGTATGATAAAAATACTGTTTTAAACGATTCGGTCGACCCTTCAGACGAACAGCTCCAGCCTCTCGCCAACAAAAAGGTTGGGATATTGGGTGCTGGAATCGCTGGTCTCTATGCCGCTCTCATACTAGATTCGCTCGACATCGAGTATGAACTACTCGAGGCCTCCGACCGCGCCGGTGGTAGGATATTCACATACAAATTCCCTGGTGGGGATAAATACGACTATTATGTTTGCCTTTTCGTGTTTCGATTATGCGCTGGTATTAATTTTATCACTTGTCCAGGAAGCAGGCGCGATGCGGTTCCCACTCCCAGAAAAGGACAGTCAAGGACAATATAAGAACGGCATCACGAAAAGATTTGCGAAGCTGATCGAATATGAACCGTTGAACCAAGGTCGAGATTGTCTCAGAGACACTCTCATACCTTACTATTTCCAGGGTTTACCCGGTTCGAAACCAGGCATCCGCTACATCAACGGCACATCGGTGGCACCATTTGGTGCTCCAGCCATGGGTGTAGACGATGCTTACATTCGAACCGGAGTGAAAGTAGTTTTTAGCGATGTCGTTGGACCATTCGTTCGGATGCTTCTTGAGGATGCCGAAACTGGAGAGAAGAAGGGATGGGAGGCGCTCATGACCAACGATACTCATACCCTCCGGTCATACATGGCGACAAAATACATACCTAGTGCTCACCTAGGCCTTCCTGCGGACCATCTTCCTAGCAGCTTCATCAACTGGCTTGGACTTTTTGGACCCTTGAATGACTGTGCGTTATCAAGGGCTGTGCTCGTATGCATGATGCTCTTCAATGACACGATGGAATGGACGTGTTTCGAGTACGTTCCTTTACTGTCATAAAATGACCTCATTCATATTCATCATTGGCGTAGGGGTGGGTCAGAGACCTTGCCGAAAGCAATTGAAGGGTATTTAAAGAAAAAGGGAAACTTCATCCGATTCAACAATAGAGTTACGGCTATCAAACAACGACATACGGCCATAGACATTCCGGTCAACGTCACGGATACCCAACCATCTATCCATTCCGACCAAGATTCGACCAGAGCTAACACTCAGAAAGTCGACACCCCATCCGTAGCAATTACTGTGAATGGTGATGAGACGCTCAATTACTCGCACGTCATATCCACCATACCCCTTACTGTTCTTCCTACGATCGACTTAACTGGGGCGGGCCTGGATATCATGCAAAGCCATACCGTGAACGAGGCGAACTGTTTCCCTGCATTCAAGATCGCGATACTGTTCAAGTCGAATTGGTGGACCACAAAACTGGGCATTGTAGGCGGCAAATCGCTGACGGATCTCCCGCTCCACGAGATCATATACCCATCAAATGGCGTTAATTCGAACACGCCATCCAAAGTACTCATCGCTGCTTATACCAGCGGTGGAAGCGCACTCCAACTCAGCACTCTCGCAACTTCCCCCAGAAATCCGGAAGCGTTGAAGGAGGTTGTACTTCGTAACCTGGCAGAGGTGCACAATGTATTACATCCGGATGTGACGTATGAGTACTTGGAGGAGCAGTTCGTCGATATTCATGTCAAGGACTGGATTCGGGATGAATACGCGATGGGTAAATCGACACTGCCACTCTTGACGATGGGCTGACGTCTTTTTCTTTTATTTTCTCAGGGCCCTATGCATTCCTCCAGCCCGGCTACTTTCGAGATTTGTACCCTTCGCTCACCCGCCCTGCAGCAGGGAACTGCTTACACTTTGCAGGCGAAGCTATAAGCATCCATCATGGGTGAGTAATGTTTCTATGAGCACGAATTCATGTCGACGTCATTGTCTACCAGCTGGGTCATTGGCGCGTTGATGAGTTCTTGGAGAGCCGTCCACGAATATCTCGAAGTCACCGGACAGAACGAGAAGATGAATAAGTTCAAGACATTGTGGGGCGAGAACCTCGATTGGCGTTCGTAAAGATCAGCAAGAGAAATGCGAACATAGCCAATCACCCACGACTTTTTAGACTACATCTTTTTTTTTTCTTACTCTCTTGAGTTCTTCCGTTTCTAATAGTCTAGATCGCGGGAATCGAAAAAATTCATACTGTTAGTTGTATCGGAGGGGCCTTGTTTTAAACGAGTAAGCTTGAGATAGCCAGCCTCGGGAGATCCTGAAGGATGCTCTGGTTAGAGCCGAGGTTAGACAAAACCATTGACTGCATGTAAGCTACGATGCTCCGAGTCCGGAACATGGCGGCGGCGGCAGCCAAGGATCGAGATCATCGCGCCGCCTTGTTGGGACGAAGATTGCGCCACGAAAGAAGGCGAGCATCAATGAGAATTAATGCCAGTGTACTAAGACCTGCGTTGATCAATATGGCACGTCGATTCACAATGCATGGGAGTGGAGAAGGAAGGGTTTGAAAAGCGTCTCAATCAATTGATTGGCTACGGCGTATGGCACTGGCACAACGCTCAAATTCTGAAGGCTTGGTCAGTGCTTGGTGGTTCTTCTAAGGCCGCTGGGTCCTTAGTAGCGTCGCACTGCATCATGCCGGTAAATGCACGTGATGGTATGCCAAGAAAGTGGTTTACTAGTACACTAACGTTTATACTACCAGTTCATTGAAGTTGTTGCGTTGCTTGATGCCTCAGAAAGTTGATTTTTTAAGACAAAATTTCACAGATCATTCAGAACCTCGAATTTCAAGTCATGCATCTTTTGAAAGGTGCTAGTGATTCCCTTGCTATCCGCCACGGCAACAATGGTATTCTATTCTCAATGATTCCATCGATCCTTCAGATGAACAACTCCAGCTTTTCACTAACACAAAGGTCGGGATATTAGGAGCTGGAATCGCAGGTCTCTACACAGGTCTTATGCTAGATTCGCTCGGTATCGAGTATGAACTTCTGGAGGCCTCTGACCGCACTGGCGGTAGGATATTCACATACAAGTTCCCTGGTGGGGATAAATACGACTATTATGTTTGCCTTTTCGTGTTTCGATTATGCGCTGGTATTAATATTATCACTTGTCCAGGAAGCAGGCGCGATGCGGTTCCCACTCCCAGAAAAGGACAGTCAAGGACAATATAAGAACGGCATCACGAAGAGATTTGCGAAGTTGATCGAATATGAACCGTTGAACCAAGATCGAGATTGTCTCAAAGACACTCTCATACCCTACCATTTCCAGGTTTTACCCGGTTCGAAACCAGGCATCTGCTATGTCAACGGCACCCGTGTACCGCCATTTGGTGCTCAAGCCATGGGCGTGGATGACACTTACATTCGAACCGGAGCGGAAGCGATCTTCAACGATATCACTGAACCGTTCATTCGGATGCTTCTTGAAGATGTCGAAACTGGAGAGAGGAAAGGATGGGAAACCCTCATGGCCAACGATACCTACACCCTCCGATCATACCTGGTGACAAAATATATACCTAGTGCTCCCCTCGGCCTCCCTCCAGATCATCTTCCCGACAGCGTCATCAACTGGTGTGGACTTCTTGGATATGCCAACGACGATGCATTTTCAGACACCATTCTTTCATCTATGCTGCTTTCACTTTCTGCAGCGGGTGAGACCAAGCGAAAGGCCCTAGAGTGGAAGTGTTTTGAGTAGGTTCCTTCGCTGGCAGAAAATGAACACATTCATATTGCTCGCGTAGGGGTGGATCAGAGACCTTGCCGAAGAGAATTGAAGAGTATTTAAAGAAGAGGGGAAACGTTATCCGATTTAACAGCAGAGTCACGGCTATCAGTCAAAGTCGTACGACCATAGACAT
Organism: Rossbeevera pachydermis; assembly: GCA_038090155.1. NCBI lineage: Eukaryota > Fungi > Basidiomycota > Agaricomycetes > Boletales > Boletaceae > Leccinum > Leccinum pachyderme. Next base: position 4,925 of record JBBPME010000262.1, read on the forward strand.
TCCGATCAACCTCACTGATTCTATCCAGTCTGACCAGTCTTTGGACGACTTTGTCATGGTCGACAAAGATGATATCTTGACTAGAGGCAGCACACGGAAAGTTGACATCCCATCTGTGGCAATTACGGTGAATGGTGACGAGATGCTCGATTATTTGCACGTCATATCCACTATACCCCTTTCTGTTCTGCGCACCATCGACTTAAGCGGGGCGGGCTTGGATATCATGCAAAGGAATGCCGTGAATGTTGTGGACTGTTATCCTATGCTCAAGATCGCAATACTGTTTAAATCAAATTGGTGGACCACGAAACTGGGTATTGTGGGTGGTGAATCGCTGACGGATCTCCCACTGAACGAGATCATATATCCGTCGTATGGAGTTAACTCCAACACACCGTCCAAAGTGCTCATCGCTTCTTACACATGGGCTGGAGACGCAATCCGGCTCGGCACTCTTGCCACTTCTATCAAACATCCGGAATCGTTCAAGGAGCTCGTACTCCGGAACCTGGCAGAGGTGCACAGTGGATTGCATCCAGACGTGACATATGCGTACTTGAAGGAACAGTTCGTCGATATGCACATCAAGGACTGGGTCCGGGACGAATATGCGATGGGTAAATCGGGGTTACCGCCCTCGGCAATGAACTAATGCCTTGTTTCTCAGCGCCGTACGCCGTCTCCAATCCCGGCTACTTTCGAGATTTCTACCCCTCGCTCACCCGCCCTGCGGCGGGGAACTGTTTACACTTTTCAGGCGATACCATAAGTACCTATCACGGGTGAGTAGCATTTCAAGAACCGTACGTGGATTCGTGCCGATGTCATTACCTACTAGCTGGGTTGTTGGCGCACTGATCAGTTCATGGAGAGCCGTCCACGAATATCTCGAAATCACCGGGCAGGACGAGAAGATGCATAGGTTCAAGTCGCTATGGGGCGAGAACCCCGAGTGGTACAGCAAGGTTTCCTTGTAAGCATACGGACTCCGAGTCCGAGTCGATCATCATCCCGATCATTGCTCCAAATTTCAATTCATCGAATCCAAGTGTTCTGTCGTGACCCGGAGTAGCTCTAATATATAATAGTATTTCAAAAATGAAGCTGCCACGGCACCAAATTGTCATTATTTTTTTTTGGTGGACGCCGTCCACTTCATGATGTAGCAGTTCAGCAGTTCTCAATAAAGTCACGTGTCCGTACAGTTTTGATACTCCCAAAAAGGAAACAACTAAGGCGCTCATGTCTGCAGTCCCATCTACACCGAAGGCCCACACAACGCCGACAAACCCAGTACGGACGCCAACAACAGCGCGTGTTGCGGGAACACATGCCTTATTATCGTCACCACATTATTCGACCACTCGCAGGCACTCCTTATACGGCACCGAGGACCGCGTTGTGATCGACCCGGGGTCGCGCATATGGAAGGTCGGCTTTAGTGGCGAAGGAAAGCCAAGAGACGTCTTTTACGCTGATAAATCCAACATCGGGACTCTGTGGAGTTGGAGTCGTGCGGCCGATCCGTTAGCGAGGACTGAGGAGGAGAGGATGCTCGAAATTCGCGTCGAGCGATGCATGCGCTCCGTATTCCACGAGTAAGCGCACCGCTGCCCTTTTACTCCTTCTGTACCAGGTGAAACCCTATTTCAGGTCACTACTTACTGACCCGAAGTCACGCAAAGTTATTCTAGTCGAGCACCCGTTACTCCCGTTATACGTTAAGGACATATTTGCTAAAGTTTTATTCGGTAATCTGCAGGTACGTTCGATTGTTTGTTTCGAGTGTCCCGGTGATTTGATTAATGCTTATCAAGGTCCCTTCAGTATCATTCGCGCCAAGTCACCTGCTTTCCCTTCTTTCTGTTGGTCGCATCACTGGTCTCGTTATCGATTGCGGACACCTGGAGTCCATAGCACTTCCCGTTTGTCTATTTTTATGGAGATTTCTCAATACTAACAGGTATCACAGATATTCGCTGCGCGACCCATGTTTCCCCATCTGAGAACGACGCCATTGGCCGGATCACGGTTTACGTCCCACCTCCGCGCACTTATTCTACTCTTCGGGACCTACATACCCCCTCCACCGAGTCTCAGCAGCGTAAATCCTCCTCTTTCAAGTCGCACTACTCGCGTACCTCCAGAGATTCTGACCGACGTCCTCGTGGAAGAGATCAAAACGCGATGTTGTTTCGTTGGAATGCCACTCGAAATCAACCGCGAATCCATGCGTTCTTCCTCTCCTGCACATGCCTCAGACTCGGATCTTCCTCCCTCTAGCGATGCTGCCATGTCAGAATCCGAATTTTCGCGAACATCGGAAGGAGTGGAAACCATCAGCGAATCGTCCGAACCGGTGGACCAAGAAGGCCATCTTCAAGTCCTCGCCAACATATACACGAGGAACTCGACCGCGACAGACATCCACCTCCGCGTCATTCCCCCCATGTCGCAACAGCTGGGCACAGGAAGGGGTACTCTGGTTGTCCCAGGCTGGATCCGCGAGCGTGCAGCGGAAATCTTGTTTGAAGGTGGCGACGTCGACGAAAACAGCATCGTCGAAATTATTCTTGAAGCCCTCCTCAAGGTTAGTCTCATCCCATCACGCACCTTTTCTTTTCGATGGTGAAGACTTGGCACCACCTCATCTTTTCCAATAGGTACCAGTCGACCTCCGCAAGACATTCGTGTCCTCTATCCTCTTGACCGGGGGCACAGCGATGCTCCCGGGATTTATCCCCCGGGTTCATACCGAGCTGTTGCGCACCATCGCCTCAACGACGTCTCGCCCACGAGAAGGGCGGTCCCGCTCGGGACGACCGCTTCCACCCGCGTACGATCGCTATGCGGTGCTGCGACCGCTCATGTCCAATATCGCTATCCTGAACAACCCCACACCACCGCATCCGCAGTCTGAGTCAGATTCGTCGTCGTCAGCTCGCGCGATCGCTAATGCGGGCAAGGCACCTGCGTTTGCGCCAGCGTCGATGGCTTGGGTGGGAGGGTCGCTGGCTGGGTGAGTCGCTCCTATCTCTCCCCTTCGTAGCTTGCGCCCCGTGTCTTCGTACTGATTCGAAACCCGTGATTCTACACAGCGCACTCAAGACTGGAGGCGTAGAAGTCTCGCGAGAAAAGTGGGACGAAGCATTCTCCCGACACGCCGATGAGGCTGGCGATGACGACGACGAAGATAATGACAACGGCACGATTGCCTCGGCGTCGCCCGTGTCGCCTGAACAACGAGCAAAAGGGATACTAATGCTGCCCGATTGGACGCGTTTGCCGTTACCGGTAGGCGCACCGTCTGTTGCAGCCGCACCCAGGCCTCCTGCCGCTATGATATCCCCCGTGTCGTCTCCTCAGGCAATCGTGGGGGCGTAATATGGTTAAGACGCATATCGTATTCCTGTCGTGAACAGTCTTGTAATACAATATTTTACTGGTTCTGGGATGTACTGTTAATACACGTGTTGGGACGCGAAACCTAGTGCCGGCCTAGTGCCGTGAACTAAGAGCCCGAAGGGATGTAAAGAAAGTGCGCTGGGAGGATTCGAGCGAAAAAAAACATGTTAGGAAAAAAAAAAGGAGTGATCCGTGAGCAACCATGGGCGCTCAAATGCCTATGCGTGAAGCTGATGGGAAATTTTGCAGTGACTTGCGAATCGAAGATCGAAAATGATTTGGTTCCATGACACAAGGATAAGATCAAAGTTGAAAGCTTTAATGCTGGAGGACGAAAGCCGAACAACCAAAAAATGGACAAGCCCATGAAGAACGAAAGATTGAATGGGTATTGCATGATGATGACTTGCGAGGTTTGCTGTGAGATGCGCAAAAAAAAAAAAGAGTCGTCAATGCGTCACTCGCGGCTCCCGATGATCCGTAGCACTATCTTGTTGCCCCCTTGCGTCGCGATAGCGTCCACCCACTTGGCTTGCGACGATATAAAACGAAGCCCGCCCCCTTTATGTTTGGATTGTCCCTGAATTAGCGGCACCTGCTCCACGAGAGCGATAGCAAACGACTCTGATATTGTCGGCCGCTCGACCTCGGAAAACTTGTCGTAAATCTTTCGACGCAGGTCCTCGAAGCCGATGTAGCTCGGTAGACGGAGCATGATGAATTCTTCCTCATGCATGGCCTTGATAGAGAGTACACCGGGGTTGCCACTCGAGGACGACGTCGACGCCGAATGGCTCGAAAAGGAGGACCGGCGGTCAGAGTACCTCAAAGACGAGCCAGGGGACACGATGGACAGTCTGTCTCCGAAACGACATGTCATCGGCGTCTCGGGATAGTCCTGTGCGATCAAAGTGTCCGGTGCCACAGCGTCTTCAGAAAAGCGTCTCAGCGTTGGGGAAACGGACGACGCTGAAACGCTACGTACCACAAAAGTAGGCATCGAGGAGGTCGTCGGACGGTGACTCGTTCTCTGACCATGGTTCGAACTCGGGTTCCTCCACAAGTGAGTCAGGTCGTGGCCTATTGTCCCTCACCAGATGCCGGTCGCGACGCGGGATTACAGCATCGACAGAAGAATTGGTTACGACGGACGCCATGCTGCACACGGAAGCCCTGGGATGACCACGAGGCACGGGAGTAGCACTTGGCAGACAATAGTCCAAGTCGAGTTCGTCGAGATAGGCGGTGGTTCTCAGATCCGCCGAGGAGTGCCGCGAATTGTAAGAGGCCCTTGAATAGCGAGACAGAGATCGCGCTAGAGAGACGGTGAGTGCCGTGGTATCGGAGATTTGGAATGAAATAACTTACTTGGCAACTCAGAGGGCGGTTCGTTGAACTCCACGGAGCTAGATGGTGATGGGACATAAACCCGGGCATTTCGGTTAACCGAGCTGACGGCAGATCCAGACCGTTTTCGCGGGGAAAGCTCGTGCAGACTGGAGCTTGATGAGGGAGCGAACTCGCAGTCTTCTGGGAGCGATTGTAGAGAATATGGATGCCGTTCACTAGAGAGAGGGTTGTGTCCAAATCTCAGTGGCATTTCTTGAGACGCTGCGAGAGGCACCCGAGAAGTGAGCGGAGACATTGCGACAGGCGTGGAAGGCAGAGACGTGGAAGATCGGGAATCGGAGGATGAAGCTCTGGACCTTCCAGGTAGCATCTCCTGTCCCCGATTCATCATCCTACTTGGCCTGAGTGATTCAGCAAAGTCTTCTGAAGACGAATGTGAGCTAGCAGGCACTCGAGTGAGAACCTCTGGTCTTTCGCGTGACTTTCCCTTGTTGAGATATGGTAACTTGACGGACCGTGAAGCTGCGGAGCCCGGGGTGGAATGTACACTATCTGATATGGACTGTCGGGGTTCGGTAGATGTGGATTTCTTTGGAGACGCTTCCTTGCGAGCTAAATCAATGTCCCTCCTCCAAATACTGAAAAAGTCTGCAAAGGCACTAGTAGCCTTGATGTCTTTGATGAGCGTCGGCAGATTGTCGCTCAACAGGACGCCCATCATCACCGACAGTTCCTCATATCGCTGATTGAGGGTTTCCTGGCTCGCACGGAAGATGGTAGCCTTTTTGGAGAGCTTTGGGATGTATTCGTGTATGTCGCGAGCGATGGCGTTGGGATTCGGACCAAAGGGAAGAGACTCCCATGACGCGGCCTGATCACTGTGGATGTAGACACCGTTTTTCTTGATGCCCTTGCCTGCAGCAAGGCGACTGCGCTTATCTCGAGCGAGACGGAAGTATGCAGTTTCAAGGGTGTCTTGGAACCACAAGCAGTCTTCCCACTTCCGGCGGACGTCGTACTCGTTGAAAGAGGCCGCGGAGCCAAACGATGAGATGGACTGCGCGGATATGGAGGCATTGTCATCCTTGAGTGGGAAAACGCGAAATCCGTAGATGTGATTGTTACCTATTGGAGGGGGTTAGTGTTAGACAGTCGACTAGGAAGTTGCTGACCATTCTTTTCTGGGGGAAGGAGTTGTACGTGAAAGTGCCTTGGAGCACGCTTGCAGATGGTTCTCTTGAAATCCTAACGTCGATGTGAGTGAAAGCGAGCGAGAGCGAGAGCGAGCGACTGACATCTGGGGTGATGGGTCCGTCTTCTCCACCCTAGAGAGCAGAAAGATGAGATGGGACGACAATCGAGTCTAAAGGCAATGCTACATACACGGCGAACGCCGTTCGACATGGATCAATAAGCGGTTGAAATGTCTTCTCTTTTTCAACACGGATCAATGATCAAGACGCCCAGGACGACCTAGGATGTGCTCACCGTCGTTACTGATTGGAAGCGCTGAGCGGTAAGGAACTGATGGATATTGTGGATATTAACGAGGAGCTGTGAGGGCAACGGGATGATGGAAGCAAGGAAACGAGCTGTGCGACGGACAAGGCCATGGCTATTGTTTTTTTTGTGTGGCTCAAAGTGTGAACTGCTAATTGTTCTTGTCCAATCTGGTGGTATCGACATCATCTTGCCTGTTTTGTCCATCACAATAAGATCATATTCTCACTGCCACAGCGACGACAACAATAGAACTAGATATTCAACCAGATCCGCCGTTTATCAACAACCGCACCGTTTCATCATAGGCTATCCTTTGACCCCGTGACGCCATGCGCTCCTCCCGCAGCCTTTCTAGGCCGTTCTGGATGCTGTCTATGTGGACCTGCAGAGGCACGTCGCCATCAAGCAGCCCAGGAGCAGCCACCCTATCCCGTAGTACCTCCAGATCGTCGCTCATCGTATTTAGTTCTCGCAGAGTAGCCTTGACCCGCACAGCCGCCTGCTTTCTGTACTCTTCGAGGTTCTTGAGCAACTCCAGATTGTTGTTATAATCTCGCAGAGCCTTTTTGTTGCCACCACCCCATCTGGTCCACAATTGAGCAAGGAGTTCATCTCGCTCCACCGTCGTGTGCTTGTCTTCATGCATGACTATCTCGTATAGCACGGTAATATCTGTATCCAGCTGTTCGAGGTTCTGCCAGGAGATTTCTGTTTCTAGGATAAGCTTCGCGATGACTCGTTCTGATTGGTCCATTGCGACAACGAACGCTTGAGCGATAATTTCCTCAGCAGTAGGTCCGAGATTAAATGGTGAAACAGCCTGGAGGAGCGGTGACGGGGCCTTTTTGAGTGCGCTTCCAATGGTGACCATCGCGTAATTGTTGAGAGCCATCACCCTGCATGAAACAATTAGTGTATGAGGACCAAACGGGTGAAGGCACGGACTCGTCGATCGCACCAAGAACCCTGGATTCCAGTTTACTCAAACCCCGGCCGGCCCGCTTCGCATCTGCTGAGATGGTGTCGAGCGAATCTGCGATGCTGTCTCTCGACTTGAGGTCGCTGAAGCGTACTACGGACGAGAGATCCCGCGTGGCCATTTCCGCGCTTAGGACGCCTATGGACAACTGCGAGTTGCCTGCTGTTTCCCCGATCACTTTCTCAAATGTCGAGCCTTGTAGCTGGACGAGTTCTTCAAAGTTCACGGGAGGAGGTGGCTTGACGGGCACACACAGTGCGCTCGAGGATATACCCGGAATGAAGCACAAGGGGGAGAGCGCTGTGCGGATAGTGGGGGTGACACGGGATGCTAACCAGGCAAGCATGTAGAGAACGAGAATCCAGGAGAGAGGTCTCCGCATCTTGTCGATTGCGTGCTTGAATATGTCAAAGGCATAGACTGCAGTGAAGCGAGCGCCATCCGTGAGCGCTTCCTGGAGATCCTCTGTCTTCACGAGAGGCGTTTTCCTGCGGCCCTTTGAGGGTAGATTCTTGGAAGGGTTCGGGGTGGCGACAAAGGTGGTCTTCGTTTGGACCCGTCGCTGCCTTCTGCGCACGGTGCCAGCGCTTGGTGCAATAGAACCATTCGTGCTGGATGTTGTGACCTCGTCAGTATCGGTAACGTCCTCCCAGTCCTCGGTGGGGGCCTGCTGCAAGATGAGTTCATGTTTGAGAGGACTGCGTCGGGGATGCGTACCTGGCCATCTTCTGGGCCGGGTGTGAGTTGCATGTTGTTGTTGTTCACACGTTGGATAGAACATTGAACACACACATGATCACGACTCTGAAGCGACCCCGGGACGAGGCAGTGATCACTCTCCGCAAGTTTTTCAAGAAAACGTCAAAGGGAAAGGTCATCAAAGGTATGCAGACAAGACATCTTAGACTTCGGTAACTGACGCTCACTTCAGTCCTGCGCGAACGCTACCTCCGCGACGATATATACTGTGGGGTCATCGACTGTCGGCTCTGCGCTGCTGCCACTCGCCCCGTCTTGCCCGCTAAAGTCAGCCATTATGTCCTCCCAGACACGAACATATTTCTCTCTCAGGTAATGCTAGTCCTCCTTCTATCCGCTCTACTAATCCACTTTCTCAGATGGATCTCATCGAATCCCCCAGCTTCACCCCTCCCATCATCCTTCTCCAAACTGTCCTCGATGAAGTCCGACACAGATCCCTCCCCCTCTACAATCGCCTCAAAGCCCTCATCAAGGCAGACGACAAGAACATCTGGGTCTTTTACAACGAGTTTCGATCGTTCGTGTCTTCTCCTTCTTCTCTTTTCCTGCTCACTCTTCTATAGCGAGACTGCAGTCGTGACGGAAGAAAACGAGACTCCCAACGATCGCAATGACAGAGGTGAAATGGACGATCACTTGCCCACCTTATCAATCCTCATCCTCATTAGGCATCCGGAGAAGTGCAGACTGGTATAACACCCATCTTGCGCTCGCCCACCCGCCCGTACGTGGTCGGATGCGACAGACCACCCAAGTCATCCTCCTTACCGACGACGTCGCTAACCGACGCAAGGCAGAGGCCGAAAACATACCGACCGTTTCCAGTGGGATTTCTTCTCCTTCCTCCGTATCTCATTTTCTCATCTCCTTCGGCAGTCCGAAAATACGTCGAGGGCATGGACGGGGCCGCAAAATTATTAGATTTACTCTCTGCTACGGGTACAGATGAAGTCGAACAGACCAGAGCAGGTGCAGCTACTCGAACGACTCTTTATGCCAACGTATGCTTCGACCCGTTCATCGAATGTGATGCTGATTCTACATGTAGTACCTTCCTACTACTACGCTTCTGGCAGGCGTCAAGGCAGGAGAACTCCATCAAGGTCACTTCAATGCGAACCAATATAACTATTTAGAGGTCCGTCGCTCTGCTGTTTGCTGGATCAGTTATTCGAGCCCTTTGGTCCTTCCAGGGTACAGTCCCAGTCCCCGCTTTTGTGAAGCCCGTCCTTCTTGTCGGAAGAGAAAATATGAATCGCGCTGTGCACGGGGACGTCGTTGTCGTCGAAATTTTTAACGAGACCGAATGGAAAGCACCGACCGACGAAGTGGTTGTTCAAGAGGGTATGTCTTTTTCCATCTCTCACTTCCATCATCCTCAGGATTCCCTTTCCAGTCACGCTCAAAAATGATGATGCCGAAGACTCTGCTGAAGAGTCAGATGGAGATGATTTCAAACTTCACGAAGAAACGAGGGCGCTCCGGTCCGTTCACACCAAGAAAAGTTCTGCTGAAAACCAGCCCACTGGCAGGGTTGTTGGTATCATCAAACGAAACTGGCGCGCGTATGTCTTTAACATCGTCTTTGGTCCTTACCTTGACCGTTCACCCTCTAGTTACGTATGCCATCTCGACTCGGCATCCCTGCCTTCGACAGCTTCGACATCACTATCTACCCAGACCGTTTTTGCCCTCCCGCTTTCCCGATTGCTCCCTCGTATCAGACTGCGTACACGCCAAGCTCCTACACTTCTTGGACAAAAAATTCTGGTAAGCATTGACCGGTGGGACGCGCACTCGCGATACCCCGAGGGCCATCTGGTTCGCGCCCTCGGAAAAGCAGAGGACAAGGAAACAGAGCAAGAGAGTCTTTTGTTGGAGTTTCAAGTTCCGTATCGACCGTTTGGCAAAGCCATCTTGGACTGTTTGCCCCCCGAAGGAGACCAATGGGTCGTCCCACCAAAGGACCCGAGTGATCCCGTGTGGAGGGATAGGATGGACCTGCGGGATTTGGAAATTTGTAGCATTGATCCACCAGGTGAGCGTTGAGATCTTTCAAATGCTTTGGTACGATAGTTTGTTCTGTAGGGTGTCAGGATATCGACGATGCATTGCATGCTCGCCGTCTTCCTAATGGAATTATCGAGGCTGGTGTCCGTAAGTACCTTGGCTGCCCTTGTGTCAACAAGCCTGATCGATCTCCACAGACATTGCGGACGTTTCGCACTTTGTCCTCGCTGATACTCCGATGGATAGCGAAGCTGCTTCACGCGGGACCACGGTTTACCTTGTGGATAAGCGCATCGACATGTTACCAGCGCTTTTGGGCACGAATTTGTGTTCACTTCGGCCGCACGTCGAAAGATTGGCATTCAGTGTGATTTGGGTAGGTCTCTGACGATCCGTTGACACGGACGACGTCTAACCCCGGCCCAGCAACTCACAGAGGACGCCGACATCCTCAATGTCAAGTTCACAAAGTCCGTTATCGCTTCGAAGGCAGCGTTCGAGTATGAAGAGGCGCAGGTACGCAAGGATGACCGGTGAGCAGCCTCGTTATATTACTTGCACGGACAGGGCCTTACTTGGAACCAGCAATCGCACCGATACGCTCACGCAGTCCATTCGTCTACTCAATATGCTTGCGATCAAACTCAAGGCAAAGCGCATGGCGGCCGGCGCGTTAAATCTTGCCTCGCCTGAGGTAAAAATTCACATGGGATCGGCCGAGTCTTCGGATCCCATCGACGTCGAGCAAAAGGAGCTACGTGAGACGAACAGCTTGGTGGAAGAGTTTATGTTGCTGGCCAATGTGAGCGTTGCAAAGAAGATCGATGAAGTGTTTCCGCAGACGGCGGTCCTGAGGTACGTCTGTGCATTCATATTAATTATCGTGTGCTGACATCCGTTTCTATTTATCGACAAGACGCCATCTACCCCCGCCAAAGACAAATTTCGAGAACCTCCAGGACGTCCTTCTGAAACGCAAGGGATTCAAGCTCGACGTTTCTAGTTCGGGGGCACTTGCGGATTCGTTGGACAAATGCGTCGTGCGTTTTTCTTACCCGTACCATCTCCTTTGCTGTTTCCTCATTCGCGGGTTGCAGGACCCATCCGCGCCAGCGTTCAACACCCTCGTTCGGATCATGGCGACGAGGTGCATGCTCTCTGCCGAGTATTTCTGCTCTGGGAGCGTTTCCAGAGATACATTTGGACATTATGGACTCGCAAGCCCGATCTACACTCATTTCACGAGTCCGATTCGGAGATACGCAGGTGAGCAATTCTGGGATCGAAGAGTCCCGTTCACACCCACACGCACGTACACAGACGTCCTCGCACACCGCCAACTTTCTGCTGCGATCTCGCACACCCCGCTGCACGCGTCGCTTCACTCCAAGTCAAATGTGGAGCGGATCATGGACGTGATCAACCGACGGCATCGCATGGCGCAGATGGCGGGACGGGCCAGTGTCGAGTTCTATGTTGGCCTGGCTCTCAAAGGCCGTGCGGAGACACTCGTCAAGGAGGGGGCAGCCGGAGCGCAAGAGGGGATCACGGAAGATGCGTTCGTGATACGGACGTTTAGGAATGGCGTGGGGGTGTTTGTGTTTCAGTACGTGTGTTTGGCTTTTCGTTTTTTCTGCTTCCTCTGGCGTTGGCATTTTGCTCATGGCGCGATTCTCATGTGCTAGGCTGGGCCTCGAAGGACTCGTCACGTTCAAACGGGACGTCCAATTCGATGCAGAAAATTATACGGTTGTCGTGCCGAACGGAGCAGGGGACGCTTTGCCAGTGGCCATTTCGGTGTTTGACAAAGTGAAGGTGCGGATCGAGGTGGAAAAGGACAAGAATACACAGCGCGGGCGGGTCAAGATGACCCTCGTGAGTCCTGTAGATTCGAGAGGGTTGTAGAATTGCTTGTGGACGTGGTTGATGATGCCACTCTCGAGGAATCCTCTTCCAAAGTCTTTATCAGAGTGTACAGAGGTCGTACATACACCATGATGATATTCATTCGGTTCTGTCATCCATCAGCATCTTCACTATCTCGTCGTATGTTATCCTTTTCTCCCACGACGCAGTGCGTCCCTCCTGCAACCTTTCCAGTCCATTCTGAATGTTAGCAATGTGGACCTGCAAAGGCACCTTGTTCTCAAGCAGGCCAGGAGCAGCCACACTGTCCCGCAGCACTTCAAGATCATCGCTCATCGTGTTTAGCTCTCGCAGAGTAGCCTTGACCCTCGCTGCCGCCTGTTTTCTATACTCTTCGAGGTCCTTCAGCAACCCCAGATCGTCCTCAATATCTTGTTTGGTCTCTTCTGAGTCCCATTTGTTCCACGTTTGAACGAATTCATTCCGCTCCGCCTTCGTGTCCTTGTCTGCACGCATAACCATCTTGTGCAGCACAGCTATGTCCACATCCAGCCGTTCGAGATTTTGCAGAGAGACTTCGGCTTCTAGGATAAGGTTTTTAATGACTCGTTTCGATTGGTCCATCGCGGTGACGAAGGCTTCTGTGATGATGTCCTCAGTAGTAGGTCCTAGCTTAAATGGGGAGACAGCCTGGAGCAGCGGTGATGGGATCCATTTGTGAGCGTCTCCAATGGTGACCTTTGCGTAATTATTCAACACTATCATCCTGAACCGAAACTTAGCAATGGATGATGAGAGACGAACAGCAGAAGGCACGCACTCGTCGATCGCCCCAACGACTCTTGCGTCCAGTCTAGTCAAACCCCGGCCTGTCCGCTTCGCATCCGCTGAGATCGTATCTAGCAAATCCGCGATGCTGTCTTTCGACTTGATGCTGCTGAGGCGCACCGCGATCGAGAGATCCCGCATGGCCATTTCTGCTTTTAGAACCCCCATGGACAACTGTGAGCCGCCTGTCGTTTCTCCGACCAGCTTATCAAACGTTGAGCCTTGCAAATGGACGAGTTTCTCAAAGTTCACAGAAGGAGGCGGCGTGATAGGCACACAGAGAGAGCTCGACGATATAGCCGGAATGATGCACAAGGGGGAGAGCGCAGTGCGGAGAGTAGGGGTGATCCCCGACGCCAACCAGGCGACCATGTACAGAACCAGAACCCACGTGAATGGCCTCCGCATCTTCTCGAATGCGTTCTTGAATATGTCAACGGCATAGGAGGCAGTGAAGCGAGCTCCGTCCGTGAGCGCTTTCTCTGTCTCCACGATGAGCGTTTTCTCGTGGTCATTCGTGAGATTCTCGGGAGTGCCAGTTACGGAGGAGGTCTTTCGTTGCCGCCTTTTGTACACGGTACTAGTGCTTGCTGAAACAGAGCCATCTGTGCTGGACGTTCGGGTCGTGACCTCATGCTGAGAGCCGACCTCCTCAGTATCGGTAACGTCCTCTTGGACACCGATGGGGATGGGCGCCTGGTGTACACGGTTTGGATTCAGTTCTGTCATGTTTTGACAGAACGAGCCTACGCCGTCGATACATACCTTGTCAATGTGTTTCTCGTCTGGTAGATCCGCTGGGAGTTGCATGACTCTGGCGAGTTCCTGCCACGAGCGGTGGATTGCTTGCAGTGGTGTGGTTTGAGGCACACCGTATATATGAATGCCATTGAAGTCCGACAATTTACATGCGCCCCCAACGTTGCGTAATTGCCGCTATCGCCGAACAGGGTGTTTCTCACCGCCCTCATGAGCGCGGTGGAGTGTCGTACTCCAGCGAGGACACAGAATCTGAGCACCGGTTCCCGTGGCGTCCAAGACCATGAAGGTCATCAAAGGACCAAGGTACGCCGACAAGACTCCCATTTCCGTTATACATGACTCCCAAGTGGTGTGGTTCTTTGCCTCCCTCGCCCTCTTCGTCAGTCGCGATGACTTGTTTATGGAAAATTTGACCTGAAATTGCCTCGCAAGGGGTACGAGGTTGCGTCGTAGTGGCGTGAAAATTTCTATGTCTGAGGGAAAAGATGTGGACTTGTATACGATGCGAAGAGCCTTGCAACCCAACCTTTGAGCCGATTTTCTTCGTTCTAGAATGTTGCAAAGAATGATACTACTAAGGAAGGAAGATAAATACCCGGTTTGATTCATGCTTGAGCTCGATTTGCTAGGGCTCTGGATAAACCTAGGGGGGTATACGAGCGGACAGTGAGACCTGGTTACCCGTCCCGTCGGAGAATTGTACGTCTTCTTCATTTTTATGGTATCCTAGCACTTTATTTATTTATAGCTAAGCCAGATGAGTTGTTGACCGGGGACGCTCCTGAAAGTTGCCATTGCTTTTTCTACTGTAAGGTTGTATCTTCGCCACAGATGACAAGGTTGAGACGTGATCCATAGTCTCTGGACACTGCCTAGAAGAAGGAAATACGGAGCGTCAATGCACCAGAGTAGATAGTGGGGGTAACCGAATATTATGGGGAACCAGTTCTTCTCTAGTTTTCATATAGTACGTGCAATGCCGAGCCATCCCTTTCATTTTCTCATTTCATCTATAGGACTTGAGACAGGTAGTATCATTGTGATCCTACCGTTCCATTACGCATGAACCGAATCGCTGTCATTTATTTGGGTAGCGATAGTGGCGATCATATGTTACGTGGTGTTGTATGCAGATCACTTTGTTGTAATTATTTGTGGAATGTATATCCATCCCATTCTGCACATTGTAAACCATTCCGTATGAGTAAACCATTCCATCATAAATGTTCGAGGACGCAACGTAGACTGGTGACCAGTCTAGACGCAACGCGAGCGGGCGTGCATGAAGTAATACACGACTTTTCCGTCAAGCAAATAATACTACAACTGTACGACTCCGTCATGCCATTTCTACATCTTCGTCCTCATCTTCGTCGCTAACATCTTCCCACTCCTCTTGTTCTCCCGGAGACGGCCCGATGCCAAGTGCGTCCAGTTCCCCAATCAGCTCCTTGACGTGTTCGAACAGCGGTACGTCCGGGTGTCCCTGAGACGTGTGCAACTGCATGGAGTGTCAAACATCCGATCCGGCCATCCGAGAGAGATCAACTCACGGTCTGACATGTCTCCAAACAGTCTCTTGCGTCCCTCGCCATGTCCTGCCACGTCATCGGGTGCTCACCCTCACCGGTATCGACAACGTCCCCATCTCTCGTCCGCGTCGCAAGTAGCCACCAGGCCCAGCCCATGAGATACCAACCCTCGACGTGGCCATCGTCAGCAGCGAGCACGCCTTCGAGGAGAGCCAGCGCGTCCGGGTAGGCGCCACATTCGAGCAGTAGTTTGGCACGGGCTATGCGCGCCTGGACGGGGAGCGCGTTGAGCAAGAGGAGGGCGTGGGATTGTACATCGGATGCATCGTCAGGCAGTGGGGGGAACGTGCGGAGGGCGACGAGTGCCTCGTCTTGTTTTTCTTGCGAAAGACGGACGCTGGCGAGTGTTTGGAGTGCCTCGAGGTTGTGGGGGTCGACAAGGAGGGCATGGGAGAGCAGACCGTCACAAGTGCTCGAGGCAGCAGGGTCAACGCTACCGAAGAGAGTTAACCCTAGGTAGAATGCACCGGAGTAATGAGATGTACCATAGATCGTACTCTGGATCCATCCATATTTCTACCATTCCGAGATAGGCACGGACGATGTTGCCCTTGATCTCGGCCTCATCGTCCTCGTTACCGCTCGCTACAGATTTTCCCTTGAGCTGGGTCTGGAGGAGATCGATTGCGGATTTGTAGCATGAGAGAGCTGCGTGCGGGTCGTCATCCGTGAGCTGCGCGAGGTACAAATACGCAGAGGGCGGTGGGGGCGACGGAGCCTCGGGATGGGGAGGTAGGAGTGTTAGAAAGATCTAAAGCGACTCAGTGGACGCCCGTGGCCAGCGTCGATCACCGACGTACGTTCTTCGCGTCATCGACGTCTCCGATCTCCAAGAGAATGACGGCGAGGACCTCCTTGGCCTGATTCTTTTCTGTGAGATTCGCATCTGTCCTGGCGAGAACGCGCTCCGTGAACTTGCGAGCAAGAGGGTAGTCGCACTGGACGATGAGGTCTTGCGCTTTCGAGAGCAGTGACGCGATGGTGGGCGTCGTTGTCGTTGTCGCTGTACGTGTTCGACCCATGGCGGTCGACAACAAGGTTTCGGTTCCACAGAGATCATGATCTTCGGATCAAAATCGATCAAGATATTTAAAAGCCTGCCAGATCCTTTCTTACTCGCTTGCACTCATGGCACCCACCAAAGGTCGCGTCTTGCTCGCTTACTCTGGTGGTCTCGGTGCGTTCGTCTCGATCCTTGCAGATCACCACCTCATCGACAGATTGAACAGACACCTCTTGCATCCTCGCATGGCTCGTCGAACAGGGATACGAAGTCCTTGCCTTCATGGCCGACGTCGGTCAAGAAGAGGCAAGAGTGCTACATCACCGTCTCACCATTCGTGCTCACCTCGCTTTCGTTGCCAGGACTTTGAAGCCGCCGAGAAAAAGGCCCTCACGTCCGGGGCTACGAAATTCTTTAAAGAGGTATCTAATCCGCTCCTACACCCTAGCATTCTGATGACTCGAAAAAAGGACATGACGCGCGAGTTCGTCACTGAATTGATATACCCTGCCGTCCAAGCCAACTGCATCTACGAGGTGCGACCGATCGTGTTCTCGCTCATCACGATCTGATCTATGATCCCGACAGAACGTGTACCTGCTCGGTACCTCGCTTGCCCGCCCAGTCATCGCCCGCGGCATGATCGCCGTCGCAGAGAGGGAAGGATGCGAGTAAGCACCACCCCATGACCTGACATCGTTTGGCTCCTCTCTAACCTGCCCCGCAGTTACGTCTCACACGGTTGCACAGGCAAAGGCAACGACCAAGTCCGCTTCGAGCTCGCCTTTTACGGTCTCAAACCAGACATCAAGGTCATCGCACCATGGCGGAACCCCGGTAACGTCTCACTTCCTATAATCCCTTTACCCCATCCCTTACGACCCCCACTCACAGAATTTTACAACCGCTTTGCCGGCCGTCAAGCCCTCCTCGCGTACGCCGCCGAAAAGCAAATTCCTGTCCAGCAAACCGCCGCCAAACCCTGGTCAACCGACGAAAACCTCTTCCACATCTCCTACGAAGCCGGCATCCTCGAGGACCCCAACACGACCCCTCCCGCCGACATGTGGAAGCTCACCCAGTCGATCGAGAACGCACCCTCCGCCCCTGATTTCATCACTATCGAGTTCACAGCCGGTCTACCCGTCAAGGTCACCGACGGCGACAAGACATACACCGATGCCGTCGACATCTTCAATGCCCTCAATGCCCTCGCGCGCAAACACGGCATCGGCAGGACCGACATCGTCGAAAACCGCTTCATCGGCGTCAAGTCCCGTGGGTGCTACGAGTCCCCGGGAGCGACCATCCTCCGCGCGGCGCACGTCGATCTCGAAGGGCTCACCCTCGATCGCAACGTTCGTGCGCTCCGCGATCAGTTTGTCACCGTCGGGCTCAGCAAGATCTTGTACAACGGACACTTTTTCACACCCGAACGAGAGTTTTTGACGAGCGCCATTCCGGCGAGTCAGAGGACCGTTAACGGGTTGGTGCGTCTGAAGCTACTCAAGGGTAACGTCATCGTCGAGGGAAGGTTCTCGGACGAGGTGAGAGCCGGTTTCGCGTTTTTTCGCGTCGTTGACTTGTGGACACACACAGGGTCTGTACGACGAACAGCAGTCGTCCATGGACGAACTTGGCGGGTTCGAACCGACCGATACGACAGGCTTCATCCAGATCGAGAGCATCCGGATCAAAAAGTAGTACACATCCTTGCCTTACTATGGCCTTCCGCTGACCTTTTGATTTCCAGATGGGCCCAGGCAAACGCTCGCAAGGGTCAGGCTGGTGTCCAGCCCAAGGACGTGTACGGGGCTCGCGTATGAAACATACAAGGCGTAAAAGAGCAAGCTGTCGCATCTCTTGTACGAATACTATATGTAAAAAAATGAGATGCATCGTCGTTGACATACGAACGATTATTTTTGAGGGGTATGAAAAGTGTCACTGTCAGTCGAACCACCCAGCTCTCTTCATCGCCTCTCCCAGTCCATCCCACTCGCTGCGTTCATTTCCAGACCACGCTGAGCCGACATCATCAGCCTTGGCGTGTGCTTTCCTGCCCGCCAGCTCAGTAGCGAACCTAGATCCGCATGTTCAATAGGTACTCCGTTCTCAAGAAAATTGTTGCACGCACCTCAGACACTCGTCCAACCGCCACCGAATGCCGAGATCGACAGCAGGACCCTCCTTGCCCTTGCCCTCCCCGCTCTGCCCAAGTCCGGGTGCGTACGGCGGGCCAGGCAGCACTCGCCTGCTCAACGCCCATATCATCCCTGCCACAAACGCAGCATGTGCACCCTCCTCGTCTAGCACCACTGCCTCCTCCGGCTCTGGCTCACGCTCCCGTTGCGGCTGGGGCGTCTGTCGCCCGTCCTCGTCTCCGTCTCCCTCCCCGTTCACACCCTGTCCGTTCATATGCACCGCTTGCGCGTTGTCGCGCCGCCCATTCTGCCGCGCCCGAATCGCCACATCCTCGTCCTCGCCCTCATCTTCGTCGTCCATCGGATGGAACGACTCCCCGCTCGGCCGCGGGAGCGCCTCGTCCCGCGCCACAGGCGACGCATCCGCCGTGCCCCCCTCCGCGCCGCTTCCATTGCCACTCCCACTCCCACTTCCGATTCTGCTTCCACTGCCCGCCCCGACCCCCGCCCAAAAATCGGAACCGGATCGTACGCTCTCGGCGCCGTCCCATGTGCGTATCGACCGCGTGCCGTTCGAAGTCCCAGAGTCGTTGTGTACGTGACCGGAAGCGCGGTGCACGTGGTAGTTGTTCGGAGGTGGGCTCCACCCAGAGCTTTGGAGGTACTCGCTCGTGGGGAGGCTGAGGAGCGCGGCACCGTCGCGACCGGCGTTAAGGACGAGCAGGGCGTGCGGTGGGGCGTGACGCGCGAGGGAGAGGAGGATTGCACGGGACGTCGGCGCGGCTCCGGGGGAGATCAAAGCGGGTTGGCCGGGCTGAGTCGGGCCAGCGAGAGAGGCAAAAGTAGTGGAGGCGAGGAAGATGACGTCGGCGTGTGGGAGCAGCTGTCAAGGATGTATATATATGAGTCAAGGAATGGACGTGTGTAAAAGACGGACCGCATGGACGCCGTCACGAGCGCGACGACCAAGATCGAGAGAGATGACGCAGCGGGTGCGCCATTTTCGTTCGCGGGCAAGACCGTCTAGGCCGAGGATGTTGGTGAGGGTGTTGCGCACGCTCCGACCCTCGAAATGAAGCCAATCAAAGGGCGCGGGGGAGTGCAAACTGGGACTGGGGACACTGTAAGAGCGCGGTGATGGCGGGGGCGCACTATTCGTCGAGGGTGCAGGGCGGTTCGAGGTGGACGGACGGGGTGCGGACGGTGGTGCGAGAGAGTTTGGAAAGATGGGAACGGGAGACGGGGACTGCTGCTCGCGTGGGATGGGAGGGGCGATCGGGGGAGGTTGTGGTGGGTGGAATCCGACGTAATTTTCAGGAGCAAGGACGGGGCCGAGGAGGGTGATGAAGTCCTCGTGGGAGACCTCTGGGAGGGGGTTGTGGTTGACGACGGTGCGTGCGTCGGTGTCGCGGGCGTGAACGACCCATGCGGTGGGTACGCCGAGGTTTGGCCAGATTTTGCAGTATTTTGTGCGTACGCCCGCTGATTCGAGGGCGTCGCGGAGGCGGAGGGCTTCCGAGTTAGCGCCGAGGGAGGCGATGAGCATGGGTTCGACGTCGCCCGCTGCTGGCACATTTGCAGCGAGCTGGGCGAGGAGCGCGAGGACATGTTGAGCGGGTCCGCCGCGGGAAGTGAGCACGGACTGTGCACGGGATACAGTACCTGGGAGAGGGTGCGAGTGTAAGAGGAGCGAGTGAGTGAGGAAGACAGTGCCCGTCGCGAATATACGAAGGGGGGCGGGGACGGGGGCGGGATTGGTGTCGCGGCGAAGACGAGCCATGTTCAAACACAGTTGAATGCCAGACATCCAGCAAAAACTAAAGTACTACAACTTTGTACTCGACAGCTATGGCAGTGACAACAAGCTGGTATGGTAACTTCCTCGCTCGCTTCTCCTGCCGCTTCGCCTCCTTCTCTGCAGCCTTGCGAGCCTGCTTGTCGTCCTTCCGTGCGCGTTTCTCATCTCCGGACGACGAACAGGACGAGGTTGACGAGCCACATCGACGCAATCCCTCCGCCATCCGTTGTTGCTTCAGATCTGCGACCGGCGCACTCCCCACTTTGCCGCTCAGGCGCTCGGGCCCTTGACATAGCACCACCTCCATCCCTCTCGGTCCGAAAAAGTACTGTCGGTGGCGTAAAAAAAGCAGCACACAAAACCCGCGTAGATACGAACGAGGTTCCAGCTATCCACCAAATCGCCCGCCGCCTGTCGGTTCTTGTGCTTCATCCATTTCTCGATCGCATACGTCGCCATGACTCCGGCTGTAGGTGAATTAGGTACCCGATCGGTATGTAGATCGTTCCTCATAAAATGGGGATGTGACGCACTAAGAAGACTCATCCCCGTGACCAAGGGAATGACATTTGATTTGATGCGCTGTGAAGTGGACAACTTTGCCGCATTCCTCACATCCTCCAAGAACCTGATTCAGACACATTAAACCTGTCGATTCACAATCGCCCGTTCCCGAAAAGCTAGCACACACCGTTTCCAGTCCTCCTCGGTCACGTCGTGCGTCGCAAAAGGGTGCAAAGGGAGCGCACACGGGGGCGGCACCGCCGGGAACCCGCTCGTCAAGCTCTTTCTGTTCGAGAGGAGACACATAGGCGGGAAGGTCGAGTAGGATAGCTCAGGCGGCACCGGGCGCTGCCACATCCGCGGCGTACCCTTGCTACCAAAGAACGAGCTAAGGGACATGAAGCCGCCGCCGCCCTTGCTATTGTCATCATCTCGGCTCGCCATCAATGATGACGACGGCGGAGAAAAGGCAGAAGAAGCGGCTTGAGGCGTGGATCTCGACCCGTCGTACACGCTGTAAGAGGTTTCTGGGCCCATGACGTTTGAATCGTACGCCGATTCGTCCAGACTTGGTTGACTCTGGTTGTATGTGTGGTAGGAAGGAGGACCCCGCGGGGGTACATAATGTTGTGCCTGTGCTTGGGGTGCCACGACGCTATTGCTTCTCTCGACGGGAAGATCGAGTGGGGGTGAATATGCTGGATCCTGGCTCGGCGGTGCGTAACTCGGTGGCACGTCTTGTTGGCTTTCAAGAAGGTTCTCTGTGCGAGGCTCCTCGCTAGATTTTTGGGCCATGTCGATTGATGAGATACCGGGCGGAGGGAAAGGCCAGGATGTTGCAGGTTCGCCGGACGAGGTCGAAAGAAATTAAATATGGCACAGTATGCTACTATCCCACTGTCAGGGTTGTCTGACGTCGCTTGAGCGGGGGACATCGCCCCCCAGGCCAAGAAAGTGCGCTGTGCTGCGGATGCTGTTATGCACACCACATAGGCAGGAATGGCTGCTGAGGCAAGACAATGGTCAGGCGAAGGCATACTTATTCCATGTTATTCGGACTCAAACAGTAGCAGTGCATTCATATGAATACGGTGTGCAAGGGATTGGATACACTGCTTGTGGAAGTGCATCTGGTGGATAAGTCAGTCGTTGTCCACGGAGATGGGGTTTCGTTGCGAGAGTAGCTAGCGATTAATATCATAGGAGAGCTTATTACGCACAGGTTGCGGTTGATGGTTGCGAATTCAGGATAGTAATAGTAAGTATGACTGGTCGTCAGCTGATCGGACATAAGTAAGTCGGGGAATGGGTGGGTGTGCATTGTCATTCGCACGGTAGGCACGAAACGTAACAAGCACCGCATAACTCTCGGCCACGTGGCGATGGATGGAATGGAAAAAGCGTCGGTGACTTGTTTCACGGAGATCGAGATCATTCCTGATGGGCCGAACTCCGCGTCATCTGGCTTGGACGGGGGTATGAGGCTAAGGAATGAGGTGTACTAGCGCGAGGAAGAGGATCGCGCGCCGGGGGTCGTTGCAGCAATGGACTCAAAGTGATGACGAGCGAGACAGTTCGTGCCGACAATGTTGGCGAGCCTCAAACTATGTAAAGGGTGTCAGTGATTATAGACAAGGGCTTAGGGGGCAGGAAACATAGTGAGCCTGCCAACTTGAAGGCGGACGGTGGGGTCAGTTTCACACACTCGGAGAGGAGAGCGATCATGAACGGGACGTTTGGCCACTTGCTGATTTGATTCGAGGGTGTCTTAGGATCATAACAAATGGCATCATCATAGATTGTTTTGGGCGTCATTCAATGCGATTGTTGACGGGAAATCGGTGACTTAGATCGAGAGCGTCAATACCGCCAGATGTTTCGCGCCCAATGCTAATAGAGGTTGGCCAGGGACGGTGATAGCGCATAAAGTGACGAGTAGGAAAAGTATACTGTAGACATCTACTAGAATACGGCATCCTATCCGTCAGAGCTATTTGACATGGTATAAACTGACCTTTCCCCAAAAAGTCTTGTTCGCGTTCAAATGGGAGTGATAATCAGCTGGTATGGCAGACTGTCCTCTCCACGGGCCTTCCTCGCCCGTTTCTCCTCTCGCCTTTCGTGCTTCGCCTCCCGTTTCTCCTCGCGCCTCTCGCGCCTCGCCTCTCGTCTCTCCGCCCGTCTCTCCCTCCGCGCAGCCTTACGCGCATGCTTGTCACTTTTCCAATCCCGACTTCCATGTCCATGTCCGTATCCCTCATCATAGGACGAAGAGGAAGATGAAGAAGAAGAGGAGGAAGAGCGTCGACGCTGGCGTAATCCCTCTGCCATACGCTGCTGATTCGGATCCACAATTGGCGCAGCGCCAAATTTACCGCTCAGGCGCTCGGACCCTTGACAGAGCACCACCTCCATTCGTCTCGGCCCGAAAAAGAACTGTTGGCGGTACGTCTCAGCAAAAAATGAAGCATAGCACAAAGTACCCGGATAGATACGAACATGGTTCCAGTGATCCACCAAATCGCCCGCCGCCTGTCGATTCCTGTTTTTCATCCGTTTCTCGATCGCATACGTCGCGATAAACCCGCCTGTAAGTAGATAGCATTTTGAATTTGTCAATAAAAGGTACGATCAACTAGGCAATCGCTGGATGACGCACCGAAGAAACTCATCCCGGTGACCAAGGGAATGGCATTTGATTTGATACGTTGTGAAATAGACAACTTTGCCGCCCTCTTGGCGTCCTCCAAGAACCTGATTCGGACACAGACCTGTCAATCCACAATCGTCCGCCCCCGAAAAGCCAGCACACACCGTTTCCAGTCCTCCTCGGTCACGTCGTGCGTCGCAAAAGGGTGCAAATCGAGCGCACACGGGGGCGGCACCACAGGGAACCCATTGGTTAGGTCCTTGCTTTCTGAGAGGAGACACATGGGCGGGAAAGCCGAGTAGGGCAGCTGAGGCGGCGCGGGACGTTGCCACATCGGCGGGGTGCCCTGGTTACCAAAGAAGGAGCTGAGGGACATCGTACCATCATGGTTGCCGTCTCGACTCGCTGCCGATGACGACTGTGGCGGTGGTGGTGGCAAGAAGGCAGAAGGAGCGCCTCGAGGGGCGGAACCGGGGGCACCATACGCGCCGTAAGGGGTTGCTGGGCCATTGGGGTGTGGATCGTACGCCGGTTTGTCTTGACTCGGGTTATATGTGTAGTTGGGCGGGGGACCCTGCGGGGGGTAGTATTGCGCCTGGAACTGAGGCGGGGCCCTGTAGCCGTTACCCTCGCCGGAAGGGCTTGATGGGGCGTAATCTGCGAGCGCGCCTTGCTGATCCTCAGGAGGGTTCACCCACTCTGGGTGAGGGCCTTTCTCGTTAGGAAATTGGGTCATGTCGATCGTTGTGATTGCTCGTGGAGGGTAGGATCAGGATGCTGTATGGTCGTTGGAAGAGATTAAATATGCCAGTAATATGCACCGCACTATCACGGCACGCCCTAAAGCAGGCAGTGACAACTTGCTGCGTGTGATGTGGCCATATATAAGTTGGGCAGTGTTGAGACTGCTTGGCAACGGTTCTGACAATTCTACGCTTACTCCTTTTTGTTTTCCGCCCGTATATTCGCATTTCAGTGCTTCAGCTCTGATGGAAGGTGAGACCTATAAGAGAATTGGCAGCAGGTCTGCTGGAGTAAGACAAGACGTTAGACAAGGGCATTATCCGCGTGATGGACTCAAGGCTAAGGCGATGAAACGAGAGGCTGTGTGATGTAGATGGGGAGGTAGTAGCACTGCATATTTGATGCGGGGTCCATGAATGAAATGAGCGTGCGGGAAGCGAGAACATCAGAACAAAGGGGTGACAGCGCCCAGCGTGAGAAGGATGATATCGTAGATTGCATAAAAAAGACTAAGACTGCGGTGTGAAGACTTTCAGGGCATATGTGATGTGATCAAAAAGGAAGTTGTTTCATTTATACAGGATGAGTGTGGTGCAGGGCATGCATGGGAATGAGATGTGCAATGGAATAGATATACTGTGCTTGTGGAAGTGCAAGGTTTAGCGTCTGGTGGAGGAGTGAGTCGTTGTCC
The DNA here is from genome assembly GCA_038090155.1 of Rossbeevera pachydermis. Classification (NCBI taxonomy): domain Eukaryota; kingdom Fungi; phylum Basidiomycota; class Agaricomycetes; order Boletales; family Boletaceae; genus Leccinum; species Leccinum pachyderme. The sequence goes on from JBBPME010000262.1 coordinate 29,519, forward strand.
ACGGAGATGCGGAGGGGCGTACTGCATACTGAGACAGTGACCTCTGGTCTAGGCCCTCGAAAACCACCCAAGGAAGCGGAAAACCCATTGACATACTAGAACGAACGAAACGCATGAAACACGTCTTCGCTGCGAGAGAAGAGCCTCACTTACGCTGGCTGGTGATTATCCAACAATAGACGGAAAAAGAGTGTAGTTCATTGCTCACACGATTCACTTTTCTCTCTCGCTGCGGCTGACGGTTGCGAGTTCAGATGGTAAGCATGACTGGTCACCTGATCGCGAAGAAGACGGGGAAGGGACGGGTGTGCAACTTGCCGTTCCCTGTGTGGCAACTCAAAGTTTGTAAGCAGAGGAACTCACAACCGTTAGACGCGGAGTACGCTCTGGTGGGCTAGGAGACGTAGCCAGCACTGGATGGCCGTCGACAGTGGGACGATGGAAAGACCCGATTGGGAAAGAGGCAGCTTGCTTCACGGGGATCATCTCTGAAGAGTTGAACTTTGCGTCGTCCTGTTTGGATGTATGTCGGGGAGCAATGCCAGTCAAACTAGAGGCGGGCACAAAGCGCGGAGACCTTTTTGCTCGCGCGATTTCGTCGGTGGCATCGCTTTTGTCACTTGGTTCCTCGGAAGAGGACTGGTGTTGCAAACCGTTGACGCGGCTTCGCCTCTTTACAAGGCCGGGAGGGACGGGGGGCTCCCGAACGTTTGCAGAGCACAGTTTTGGATGCGCAGTGAATTTACCAAGCGGGGGCTGAGTGAGAGGGAAGGACTTTGAGATGTGGATAGACCATGGAGGTGATTGGGCGTGAGAATGTGAACTAATGGAGGACGATAGCGGGAGGAAAGGGTCGGTTGGTGAGCCCTGGGCCTCGGGGAACGGATATTCGAAGCGCTGTGCGCCAAGATCAAAGGGAGTGCCCATGATCTAGTAAGGAGACGAGTTAGCAGTGGTTGGGCGGGGGAGGTGGCGCGTGATCTGTATTAGCCGGGCACGACCGGCTATTCGCTACGAAGAGAAAGGAGGCTGACCTCGCTGGACGAGCTGGAGGAGACGCTGAGCCCAGAGTCGGAGTGGGGGGAGAACCTGGGAGGGGGGGCAGGAGGAGGAGGAGAAGGAGGACCAGCTGAACGGTCGTGGTGAGTGTCGTTGGAAGAGTGCATTGGGCGTGCGTGCTGCGCTGACCGAGAAATAAAACTGAAGCCGACAGCAGCGGCTGAGGGGGGATTTCATTACGGGTTTACGGACAGCGTCCGCATCAGCCCAGCGCGACACGTTGCGAGCGCGAGGCCGACGACGATCGAGAAGTCTCAGTAAATCACAGAATGTTCACGGTCAGCCTCCCTTGGCTCTACCTTTCACCACTTCAGTACCCCGCATCGCGTGACAATGGCGGTCCATCGTCCACAGGGTCTCCTCATGGCCCTCTGGCTCGCCTTCCTGCGCTTCATAACATGCTGCTTCTGCCCACCGTCCTCGCCCGCCGCGGCCGCGCTCCCAACCCCAGTCACCGCCAAGCAACAACAAC